>JAUMGZ010219606.1:0-11537 GCA_032359645.1 Pododesmus macrochisma
CGCCTTCCACACAAGTACCCTTGTAATAAGTTTCATTACAATACGTTATAAAACATTGGAGATATGCTCCGGAAACTAATATTCAACAATGTAGGACAAAGGTCAAGGTAGAGGTTGCAGTGACCTTCTTTTGGTATGCAGCACACCGCCTTTCACACAAGTTCCAATTACAATACGTGATAAAACACTGGATATATGCTCCGAAAACCAATATTCAATAATTTAGGTCAAAGGTTAAGATAGAGGTAGCAGCGACCTACTTTTGGTACACAACACACCGCCTTCCACACAAGTACCCTTGTAATAAGTTTCATTACAATACGTTATAAAACATTGGAGATATGCTCCGGAAACTTATATTCAATAATGTAGGTCAAAGGTCAAGGTAAAGGTAGCAGCGACCTTTTTTTGGTACGCGACACACCGTCTTCCGCACAAGTACCCTTGTATTAAGTTTCATTACAATACGTTATAAAACATTGAAGATACCAATATTCAATAATGTAGGTAAAAGGTCAAGGTAGAGGTTACAATGACCTACTTTTGGTACACGACACACCGCCTTCCATACAAGTACCCTTTTACTAAGTTTCATTTCAATATATTAAAAACATGAGAGATATGCTCCGGAAACTGTTCGGACACACATATTCAATAATGTAGGTCAAAGGTCAAGATAGAGGTCGCAGTGACCTAATTATGGTACGCGACACACCTCCTTCCACACAAGTTCTCTTGTATTAAGTTTCATTACAATATATGAAAAATGTGGGAGATATGCTCCGGAAACTGTTCGGACACAAATATTCAATTATGAAGGTCAAAGGTCAAGATAGAGGTCGCAGTGACCTAATTATGGTACGCAACACACCGCCTTCCACACAAGTACCCTTATACTAAGTTTCATTACAATATGTGAGAGATATGCTCTCGAAACTGTTCGGACGGACGGACACACGAACGGACGGACAAGGCAAACACTATATTCCACCCACTTCGTTGAAGCGGGGGTATAATAATTATCTTGAATCATGGTTCCACCATAACAAAAAAATACAATAAAGAAAAAGTTACATATAAAATAAAAACAATCTACTATATGAAATTCCTATTACATCAAACATGACATTTGTCAATCAAATTGACGCCCTATCCAATAGCTTATTTTTCACACATATATTTTTGACAATGGCAATTCATAAGTTCCACAGCCAAAATGCTTGTTCTTGAACGTGGTTCTTTGTGCAACAAAATAAAAAAAAAGAATGAGAGAGAGAGAGAGAGAGAGAGAGAGACATATCATTGCTACGAGATTTATTAGTAAACTCAACAAACTTAAAATTAAGCCGAGTGTTTCTTTACCGTCGACAGATTAGGAGAATGCATTATTGCTGTTGACATTTTTTCTTTTGACGAGTATTGTATTACTGTGGGGTTTTCCGTTTATACATAATACTTTTCAATAATGACAGTAAATTAGAAATCATTATTCACTTCCACGACTGTATTTCAAAGGTATTGTTGTCCGTCGGTAGTGTGGATCGATACCACAGATAGAAGCGATCGCTCGGAACGGGATTTTTTACCAAAAAAAAAATAATTGTTAATATTTCATATTTGTAAAGTTTGGGTGCGCTAATCTCAAAGAACTAAAAATTAATTTGGTCAGGCCTGAACGATTATCAATATTAAAACTGACTTCACGTAAGCTTGAGATAAGCTAACAGACGATCAAATAAACCCTATATTGTATTACTATTTGATTTTTTATCATTTTATTATGTAATATATAAATATGTTGTGTAACATTTTAAAAGAGAAGTGTAATATGTACATATGTTATGTAATGATTTAAAAGAGAAGTGTTTCTCTTTCATTACATTTAAGATCTTTTACCGTCATTTATTAAAATAATAAATGGCCGTTTGCAATTACAATGATTGTCTTTGTTTAATTGGTAATACAACTTAGCACAGCTTTTGTATAGATGCAACCATAAAATATAATCTTCGCTAACCAAGGGTGACGATATGCTACACTTATCTTTAACTATGTTTAGATTCGCGTACAGAGGGGTTGCGCGTGACGTCAATGTCCGTCATATCGGAGGTCAAGCTTAATTGCTTTTATCACATTATGTAGTGGAAAAACAGGATAGAACTTCATGAAATCAGTATACATGTATTTGGAAGAGAATAAAAGTCACGCTATATAATGAGGTTAAAGAAAAAGTATTTTAGTTGTATTTGAATCCGTAGCGACTCATTTTATCAGATTAAATAGTCAACACCACAGGTAATGTTTTGCCAGTAGCCCTTTAAATTGCCAGTTAATTATATCTGTGCAACGATCTCGACACATGGCTAACGAAGACGTCAAAATAAACCTCTACATTGTTTTATAGGACTCCATGGTTATCAAAGATTCAGACCAGGTCACGGAAATTAAAACATACGTTAACAATGGTCGCAAAGTCTTCTCTAACCAAATTTACAACAAATGTAATAGTTTTAATCTGATTGACTCGTATTCGAATAGTCGTAAATATTTTACAGGATTTTTAGTGCGATGCAGATTAATGTATCGCCATTAATATTCACCCACGGGAAGGTACATAGGATTACACTGATACACTGTGTATCTATCTACATGTAATACCTATATTAGATAACCAACTGGACTGGAAATCGTCGGCATTTACACTTTATATGCAATAAAATAACTTGTTTGACTTCATAGCTATACATATACACAGGGTAGTAGGTGTGACGCTCAAAACAACTTGATTTGAACGCCATTTAGAAGAAGTGTTTAGTCTACAGATCCTCATATTATATGATTACCAATCACATGACATCAATTAAAGTGAGACCTGATAGATCGTTTTTTACTTATCAGAAAGTCATTAATCGGTGTATTCTCATACTGCGACAGTGAGTGTCCATTTGTCAAATTTTAAATGATTTCTTTTTGCCACTGGTGTCCTGTAATGTAGTGGGATTTTTGACTGATGACAACAACTTTTTGTAAAAATCTTTTGCATTAAGGAGGACAATGTTCATGTATAAAAAAAATTGCAATCAAAATGTATAGATATGGAGAAAGAAAACCTCATTTAACAACGTAATTGCACATAGATAAATAAAGATTTGCATGAAGCGTGATAATGTTGTTTTTAAAAGTCTCTTCGTTAAATGTGAACTCACCTAAATACTGCACAGAAAAAATAACGCATGTCCAGACAATATTAACACACTGGTTAAGCCCCATATCCAGGCTTTTTTGATCTGTGCACGTTGGCGCAAGGCTTACATATAAAGAGTACAAGTATATCCGGAAGTATAATATCTAGACAGCCAATGTGCTTCCACGACGATTGACAGCGCTATGAAGTGTATTTATCAAATTTTTAAATTTATGTCTATAGACTTCTTGTCATGCGGGAATGGAAGTGGAAAGGTTTAGGCCACATTAACCGCCTGGTGTCGTGCTTGGTGATCGTCCTAAGTCGGTTCGCATGGATTATAAGTCTTGAGGATTGTTGTGATGTCAATTCAATTCCTTACATTCTTGTACCCAATTGTTTGATACAGTTATTGATTGTTTGTCAATGTCTCTCGTTCTGTTGATTCATCTCATACTGTTTTTACATATATTTTAAAGTCTAAGGGTTTGATAAGTCTTAATAAATTTTTTTTTAAAAAAGAGTCTATGGTTGGCAAAACTGGATGTCGATTACATTAAAGTTTGTTCATAAATTGATTTGCCTTCCTTTATGTGATTGTGTGTTCTGCTTCCTATGTGTTCCCATCTCTCTTTTTTGTTTTACCAAGTCGTTAAATCTGTTGACATATTCCGTCAATTTTGAAAAGAGATATATGTTTATGTTAACAGAAGATAATAATTTAACAACACATTTTAACATATAAATATATATTTCAATTATCAGCTCTCATCTTTTGCAATTAAGACACAATGAAGCATACACAAGTAATAATAATAATAATAAATACAGAAGCATGTCTGAAATTATTGGAGAATGGCATGTAAAAAATAGATATATAAACAGTAATAGTAAAAGTATATAGAAGTATAATATACATTTCAAATAATAACATAATAACAAAAAAATACACGTTAAAAGAAAAATAAGGTAAAAAACATAAGAGAGACACTTGCCCAGGTCTCGATACGACACTAATCACAAGGCCGTTCAGTGGAAAGGGAAGCACTATTAACAAGGAAAGTTCACGTGTAGAAATAGGTACATCACATCTAGAACTCCCATGTATTGTTACATACAGTTTTTCCATGAACTATATAACAATGTAGCTACGTCACTAATTTGTCATTAGATTCACATTGGTAAAAATGTTATAGTATCAATTTATGAACTTTCACTGTTTTCCCCATTGATAATTCCCGCCTGAGAAAACACGAAATGTATACAATATCTCAACTAACTTAATTCAATCTAGCAAACAATGAGACTATAACAACATGGAATCCGTCGAATTAAGAAGTCACCAATTGTGATGAATATGTAACCAAATAGTTGTATATGAGACTCGAAACGATGACGCCATAATATAAATTCAAAACAAAATAGACTACATGCCTGATTAAGTTTTAAAAAAGGACAAAATGTCAAGCACAACATATATTTGGAAGTAACTCATTTATTCAAGTATTCATTCAAAACACTTATAATTCGATACACAAGTTATATATGATGTACATAGATGCCATGTCTCTCCCTTATATATTGACAAGTAGAATAGTGCAAGAAACATGGATTGCAATGAATCTATTATCGAATGTACATATTTCTAAAGAAAGCCTTTTACAGAAAACCCTGTAAGTTGTAAACTATATCAATTTTAAATTATAATTCACGCATTACTATACTCGTTCAAAGCTATTTTCAGCAACTTATATTCGACGCTAAATACATACTACGTTAGTGTACATTATTTCTAATGCACCATGTGTATCTAGGAAGAAACAAAACCGGTTATAATTTGAATTGTATTTATCAATCATTGGAAATACGAATCTAATTAAGAGCTAAAAGTAACTGAAATAAAGAAAACAAATTTACTGATTTCTAATTTTCTGTATTTATATATCATTAAAAACCTCTTATCACCAGATAGACAAGTTTCTATGTTTTGCATAAACACTGTAGTATAATATAGTTTTTTAATTGCAATTTCATTCAGACTTTGTAAAAAAAGTACAAAGAAGTACAAAACTTTTTATATAAAGTATATTAATACATTCATCAATGTAAAATGTCCTTTTCTATCGTGATGTACTCAGTTGTATATCAATTATTAAAGTGTATGTACCACACTTAAAATTACCTCGTTTTTTTTTTTATTTATTTTTTTTTTTTTTTAAAACATGCACTTTGCAACAGCAATGCTTCATGTATCAGTTGACACTGGCACTTATGCAACGTGTCATCGATTCACGAAATTCCGTAAAAGATTCAACCAATGTTATTCATCTAGTTAATGACCTCATGGTTTTCATTTTTTCGTATATATATGTCGAAAAAATGAAATAAATGATTATTGTTTCATTTAAATGTTCAATTAGAATTGATTGATTCCACAACCAGCTATGAATTAGTATTCCTTTTTGATAACTATCCCATCTTATCAGATCCTAATTTTGAATTCAAAACATCATGAACAACGTCCATGTAAGACAATTTACCGATACTATTATACTACAAAATATAATATATTTAATATACTTTCAGCTTTAAGCAATGGTTTCATCTTTAAATTTACTATGTCCTAAGAATATTACAAATAAAAGTCTTTTTCAAAAGTTTTCAAAATGATGGTGATATGTTGGAAACTTTTCCCATTTATTCAGAGTTCCGCACGCTTTATCGACTTTAAGTGTCATCGGAGGTGGTCCACAGCTAAAGACACCTATGTTTTGAACCTGTTATAATAACGATAAAGAAATTAATTATACTTTAAGTAAACATGAATTTGAACAGTAGCAATTGTAATTAGGAATACATGCAAAACGCAATTGCATTCGTTTAACACTTCACACCAACATTTGTAATTGATATAATAAAACACGTTACCTTTTGGACATTTAGCGAGATTTTAGATCATTAACACACTGTTTTATACATGGTTTATAGTAAGGAAACAAAAAAAACTTGTAAGCAAGATCACATCCAATCACTTTGTATAGGGTAGATTGTGTAAATTCATATAATGGAATATTTAAATAAGTAGGAAGTTTAGCCGAAGTATCATTTTTGATTCAGTCGCTAATTGCTATCAACATAATCGCAATAGTGCTTACATTTTTGTGCCGTAACGGAAGAGCCGATAAAAAATCTTGAAATTCTGGTCTCCCAAAATGAGTTTTAGCCCTCAATCCAGTAAACAAACTTTTACCAGCAACTTTCTGAAACTGCCGTTCACATATATACTGAAAAGAAAATGAAAAAATTCCAATATAAATAGGATTGGTGTTTAGAAAATACCGACGTTAATTAAAACGCGTTCAACTCGAAATAACCCTGGAAAGAAGGCCAAAAAAAGTGATACGAAAGTAGATCCGAACCTTCTTTCTATACATGTATTATCCGTTGTGATGTCTGAGGTTATCATTATAAGATGACATATACACCACTATGGCAAAGGTAATATGTCACGAATCATTTCAGAAACGGACTTACCATATCCCGCTGCTGTATTGGTATGACAATAATGGTCTTTCTAAAATCAGATCAAAGTCTAAGTATTGTGCCTCAGAGGCTTCGATGCAAACCCAAATTCTGTAGCGACGAAGTCCTTGCACCGAAAGGACTCTTGTTGATTCTTATTATGATGCAGACTATACATGGCCATGATATCTTTGCTATACTCAGAACTTTATGCATTTACCTGCTGGAAATTTTTTAATAGATGTCGTCTTGTCATTGGGGAATGGAACTGGCTAGTATTAAACATGTTATGTGTATTCGTGTAACTGTGTTGGTCTTTAAACAAAACGCACCAACTCCATTTGTTTGTTCTGTTAAAATCTAGATTAATTAAAGGGACTCATTATATAAACCCAGAGAATACAAAAATGTCTCACCAACATCGTGGTTCTAAGGTCAAACTTTTGCCGGAACTGTGTTATGAATATGTGAGTCGACACAAACTGTTTGTTGTCAGCTTTTTCAACTTCTTTTATGATATCTGTCAACCATTCAAATTGCTTCTGCGTCCTTGTAACCCAAATAAAATAAACCTAAAATGACAAATATTATCTCCTTGATTGGTTGCAATGATACTTATCCTTGCCACTTTAGGAAACCGTCGTAAATCAATTAAACCCTGAATAATCGAAGCATATTTTGATTACAGTTGATTCATAGTTACGCTTAGCATCTTGCACATGGTTCTCTCACACAGAGAATAAATTACGTTGTTGGTCTTTTGTATATATATGTTATATATATGTGACCCATTTCAATTGGTTACTCTGTGGGTTTTTTGTAATTACCTCAAGCTGGAATATAATAACTCAAGTTAAATATAAGTTGAAAAGAGTTGCTACAAACTTAGCTTAGTTTTTTATTTTACAAAGTAAAAATACATTCACAAACACAATTATGAAAATACACCTAGGATATACTTGAAAGATAATAAAATCGTGATTTGATCATTTATACATTCAGTGTTATGATATACATTGTGTGTCTCCATCATTGAGACAAGCAAACCAACAAGAACAACTTTAACATTTACACCGTTAAACATTGCTCTCCAAATGAGGATGAATAAGATAAACATTTATCCTTATTTGAATTGGGCAAGGCATTAAAAAGTTTTGTTATGAACGTAGAATAAGTCAAGTAAAAATAAAAAAAGTATATACCAGTACTGAAGTTATATACCAATACAAACCTTTTGGCATGCCATTCGTGTAGCAGGAAATTTAGATTTGTATACGATGTCTTTGAGAATGGAAGCAAATGGTGTTACTCCAATGCCACCGCCAACTAATACGGCCACTGGATACTTATACCAGTCTTGATGACCTTCTCCAAACGGACCATCGAGGTAAAGCTGAAATCAAATTTTTGAAGCTATAGTATAAGAACACACGTAAAACATAATTGGAATATGTTTTTGAGAAACATCTATGCTGATTTTCTTGTTTTTACTATAAATGGAGCTGATATATTTGTTATCGCCTGTGATGTTATTACAGAACCTGTGATCGTTGTGTTATCAGATAAAGCCTGTTCTTCATGGATAGTATTAATATTATTTAACATTTTAGCTTAATATTTTTCAAAATGTTAATAACTTAAGGACATTCCCGTCTACGTGACCATAGGTTATTATTTTTATATAATTGTTTCATGATATCTAGCAATCTTTCATTTGTGGAAAAAAAATCTAGATTTTACTCCAAAAAGCAATTATAGATAAATGTAAAAAAATTAATACAAATTTTAGTATCACTTATTTCAAAACATTCATCTTCAGTAAATAAAAATGTTTTATTAATTTTTTTCAGCCAATTTTTGTTATATGGGCAATTTACATAGATATTTTGCAGCTTTTGATCGTTTTTAAAACATTTCTACAGAAAAGGAAAAGCACATTTGACGAAAAGTCGTACAGATGTTAAAACAAATTACAACACATTTTAACTTTAGGCCTTCTAGTTTATTGGCAGATTTTTTAAAATGTTGTCAAATATTCCCCATTGTGTCCCACTAGTGGCGCCCTTAGGGGCCAAGTTCCTTTATTTGAACAAATCTTACTCCCCTTCCCCTAATGATACTTCCTACTACGTTTTGATGAAATTGGTCTTGTTGTTTAGGAGACAAAGTCAAAGTGTAAAACGTTTACGATGGACTGCATTTGTATGAGAAAAGTCCACCTTGTACCTTGGGTTCAGATGTAATAAAATATAGAAATTTAGCCCAAACACCGAAGCCATATAATGTTTATACTTCTTCATAGAAATTCTATTTGACTAATATCATTTTACACCTCTAAAGATTTTAAGAGAATCGATTGACTCCTAATTGATGACTAGAATGTCCTTAACACTTAAAGCACCACCCATTATATTACCTTGGGTGCAACCTTGCCTTCTATATTGTTTGGGTCATACGTAGATCTTAAATTAATTGTCCAAGGACCAACTGCTCGAACGTGTACACTTAGAAAATCCTCGTGCGGTGCTGATGTTAGTGTAAATGGATGGTATTCGCTTTCAGCAATATCAAGACATGCAATTCGAACCCATTGTCCAGATCTATACTCAAAATCCAAAGGTCGATTGAATTTGAGAGCGGTGACATCTGCAAATGTAATAGTTTTACACTTTGTAAAATTTTCAAATATAAGTGCTAGTTCATTTGAATGCAATAGAATGGACAATCATAAATAAAATATCTCGAATTAAAGTTACTTATTCCAATCGTGTGACATCAATATAAATTGACATCAATATGAGTTTATTCAGACATCTTTTCTAAATGTATGTAAAATTATTAAATTACCTCCATATTTAATGTATGATAATATTTGTAATATACAGAAGTGAACATATTACGTAGTCATTAGATTTAAAAAGATCGAGTCTCAATATCAATATAAACGAATCACCTGGTTCGCCTCTAATTTTTTAATAAAATTTCGTGGTGTTTCTTTTTTAAGTTAATAACTGTATATTTGATTATTTGTTCTGTGTACGTCAAACATTTTCCTTTTGTTTGCCCATGTCCATAGACTAACAACTTCAGAATATCGTCTTGGTTTTTCGAATTTACTTCTTCATAAGTTGTAATTGTGGACAATGCTTTTCATATTGTTGGGGTGAAAGTTTTACCAAAAAACAGCTTTACTGTTTTCCCCTTTTGGTTCCTTTGCCTTTGTTTAAAAAGGTATTGTGTATCTTAACTCCACTAAGCGTCCGTTGAAGGCGATTTATTTGTAGTTAGGGATGGGTATTGTTAATGAAATCAATAAGAAGTATGGAGGGCTTAAAGTTTTAGAAACTATCATCTTTTATAAATGCCCTGAAATCAAGTCGAATAAGGAAGTATCTTACTGGTGGCTGTAAATGGAAAATCATTTTTGATCAAAATTGTAATCCCAAAATATTATTTACTTGTGGTAGTGAATAAATCATACACTGTATTGTTATGTTCAAACGTATTCTGTGAAAAGAAACTTTAAAAATTTGGAAGAATATTTCAGACATATATATATATTTATGTTCTTTAAAACTAAAACTGACCCTTCAATGATTTGTGGTGAGCCATTGTGGCACAATATATAATTCTGTGTTAAACCAATATATCATAAGGATTATTATGATAAGGCATTCAGAGAGTAAGTGACCTGCTAGATGATAATAATAATTTGTTTATCATTACAAGAATTCAAACGCAAATTTGATATAAATAGCAATTATCTAAAATATTATGGACTGATTAATTGTGTTATATCTCGTCGAGCTAATTTAAGTCAGTGTCCAGCTATGTACTACCCATTACCGTTAGCGACTTATAGTATATTCTATAAAAGTAAAAAAGGTGTCAAAGATATGTTTGCTATACTAACAAGCTCCTCAAGAACAACTCCTAAGGCCAAGGATAAGTGGAATAGCATATTGAATTTACGAGATAGATTGGGTCATCATTTTTAAACTACCATTTAAAGCAAGTAAAGACTCAAAATTGATTTGGTTCCAATATAATATTATCTATTATATTTTTGGTACAAATTATCTGTTAGATAAAATTGACCCTACACATGACGATAAATGTACTTTCTGCAAGACTGAGATAGAAACTATACCGCACATACTATGGGATTGTGTTAAAGTACAGAACCTTTTAGATGAATTCTAATTGGTTCTAGATAATAAAAATATGACTTTAAATTTTAACAAGGTAACATTCATATTTTGGCTTTTCTTATCTAAAAGGGAACATATACCTAATAATTCCACCCTTCTTTGGTTATAATATTATATTTATAAGTGTAAATATCTAAACTCTTATCTAAGTTTAATAGCACTAATTAATCATCCTAGGAGTTATTTCAAATCTATTCAGATTTCATATAGGATCTCCTTGGAGGAAGTACAGTTTGAAAGAGACTGGACATCTTGGACAGCTTTTTTTTAAATTCAATACATATAATTAATGACTGTTTATCCGTTACTTACAATGTATTTCGTTCTTTTATGGCATAAGCCCCCGGCAGTTCAAGACATTTATTGCTATTTAAAACCTTCTTTGTTACTCCCTTATCATTTCACAATGTGATAACATGCATGATGTTTTAATATTTTTATTATTATTTTTGACCATCTCTCACCTCTCTCTCTCTCTCTCTCTCTCTCTCTCTCCCTGGTAAAAACTCAGCGTCTGGATGTGTGCATGGATACGTATATGTTTGTATGTATGTATGTATGTATGTATGTATGTATGTATGTATGTATGTATGTATGTATGTATGTATGTATGTATGTAT
>JAUMGZ010219617.1:0-11536 GCA_032359645.1 Pododesmus macrochisma
GTTCCTCAGATCTACCCTGCGATGCGATATCCAAATAACGGGAGCAGCGTAGATCTGGTTTTAATCAGATTGGTGTTATTTCACACCTCGATCAACTTTATAATTATGATACATACACTATTAATATCACTTAGAATCTGGACTTGTTTTCATTTTGTAGACAAAATGTATTTATAATTGTACGTATTTACTTTAACTTGTCATTGTACATATAGTTTGTTCAAATGTTCACGTGTTTTATTACTCCATCATGCATTCCAATAAATGACCTTTTTTCAATTCAGGCAAGCGTTAATTTGTTGGTATTAAACCGAGCATAACTGTTTAATTAAAAATAAAAAAAACTCAGGTGCCCTAAATATACAATGTCAATGTCTTCCTCTGTTGAAGGATCCTCTTCTTCTGCGGGAAAAGAAATTAGTAAAAATTATAATAAATTACATATTTAATGGATTCATCCTGTATGTGTCTATGACTGTCATTTTACTAACAAAGAATTACGTGGCTTGTATTTCAGCATTTGTCAAACTCAGAATTGGGAAGGCTTATTTTCTACGAATCGGTTTTATCACTCTGTTAAAATACGCTACATCGTACTGATTACTTTAGTCGGTATATATAGTTTTGCATCTGCTTGTTTACAATAATCGTAGCTGATCGTGAACGATGGCTACTTTAAGGTTTATTGGTTTGGTTTTTTTTAATTTCGTCTTTCTGATGATCTTAAACTTGTCTTCTCTTAACATTTGCTTCTGTATTATGTGCCGTTTATCAAAATATAGAATATTTTTGCCATTTTTGGATATCCGCCTACTTAACGTGTAAACTATTTGTTGTCAATAATTCTGTTTCATCATGAAGATTAATAGAAACAATATCTTTCTCCTTAATGTCATTTCAATTTATTTGAGCTAGTTTGATTTCACAAAAGGAAATTGACCCTTCAGTTTTGTGTGTTTTTTTTTTACAAAAAGTGTGGTTTCGACAAGTTTTTTCATGTTTAGAACCAAATTTGGTAGCTGTTTTACAACTGAGAATCATTCCTGTATTAATGTTTACAATTGGAGCAAATGCCCGTGTTCCTACTCCACAACTTACTTATGGGCGGTTTTTATAACTTCAGTTTCAACTTCAGCTGTTGGTCCTTACCGCTCAACTCGTTTATAGTTCTTATAATGTTTTGATTACGTTTCATAGACTCCTCATTGACCTCAACCATCATATTTGTTTGTAAATTTCCAGCTTTACTTTTAAGACAGGCTATTATTAATCTTTCGTTCAGTTCTGCAGCCAGGGGGTCTCTTCTACCCGGAATCTCTACATGTTCAGTCATTAGTATTTGATCTCCTTGAACTTGAAAGAATGTGCACTTTAGAGTAAGGGAGACACTTAGTCCCTTTCTTTGAGTAATGTCAACAGTCCAGTGATGATAACACTTTGATTTTTGTTTAACTATCTTGCCATTTATCAGCAGCTCTATACCACTCATGGAAACAATAATATGTTCACCCTTATTGTCTTGAGATGCCAGTTGTGAAGAACTGGATTTTAATGGACGCAGAAATTGACTGTCCTTGATGTGTTTAAGATTGTTACTTAATGATGGTAACTCGGTAGTTAGCTTCCTTGTGAATCTATACATGTCTTCAAAACAAAACATACCAGTCAGCTCAGTTTCATTTGCAAGAGATTGTCCAATGTTCCATGGAATTTGCAAGGATTTAAAACTGACATGCACTTGGATACTTCTGTTTCTTTTTGGACTTAATTTTGGAAGTGTTCTGCAGACTATATTCTATCACTGGTTGACGACATCACCTTAGCAACAACAGTATTGTTGTGATGTCATCAACAATCATCATTAAAAGAGAATCTTCACAAGAGATAATATTACAATATTAAATTCTAAATATTATTCTTAACAATATCAGGACACTTCAAGTACTTAAATGTTTGAAAACGCTGGCTTATTCATTATAACAAGCTAATGATGTATATGATAATACACTACTGTACACTTCTAAGAGTTATCGCCCTTCAATCAGTGACAAACATGAAGTTCTAGGAATATCTTCATCATTTAAGCTGACAATTTAGTCCAGTGAAATTTATTAGGCTTAATAACCAACTTCTGATTTTGATATTGTTTTTTACCCTTTTGGAGATTAAAATAAGGAGGACAACTAATAAAATATTGAATTATTCAACTTATTTTGACAAATTATTGCATTTTTATACCTTAAACTAATGCAATTAGAAGATGTGTTCAAAATTATCATAAAGCTTTTGTTATATTAATGAACAAACACTTCAAGTTGTATTTGTATAAAGATAAAGTAAGATAAGAGACAGAAACATTTGCATGTTAACTGTAGTGTTTATATAGTAAACTCGCCTGAAAAACGGACAACATATGATTTTTCTCTGAGCCACAAAAACTAAATGTTACTTAAAAACTGGTAATATCATATACCGATTTATTCGTAATAATGTCAAGAATGCATTTAAACGGGACAAATTCAGCAATAATACAGAACGCCCTCCTTAAGGTTTCTGTCCTTAGTTTCGTATGTTGGCTACAGAGAGTACGTATTAAAATTGAGGATATGTATTATTTCTGTAGACTTTGATGTTTTCTGGGTTTTGTATGTGCTATACTTGTTCTATTGGTGTTTTTTTTAAAGCAACTTATATGTGTTGTGATCTGTAATTAAAAAATGTAAATAATTTCCATGTGGGATGAGCGTATGAATAGGGCTGGTTGATAGTTGAACAGAAAATGAATGCTTTGGTGACAGCAAAAACACATGTAGGAAATTTCAAATTTGAGAATTTTGTCATTTTGTCGAGTTTGAACCCATTTTTATTCAATATTTCATAAATATAGGTATGTTGTTATAGTGAAAGCTACAGCGCGCCAAACGTTATCCAGAATTTGTTAAACACCCTTGTGAAATGTGCATGTTTTGGAGAAGTTACCTACCGCAACACCATGCAGATGACCGAGCCTACAATAAAGGCTATCTTGTTTCAATATCAACATTTTTTCCCCGTTTATGTCTCAAAATGTGCAGCAGACAATTCCGGTATTTGTGGCATTAACAAAGCAACAGTGTATGACTGTGAGGCCCGAGAAGAACAGTAAACATGAACTGTAGAGGGATACCTAATGACAATAGAATGGCCCGCCTTCCGATGGAATTTCAATGGATGACCAAGTTACAGTCAGCGTTTCCGCGTTGGCATAGTTATGAGATATAAATATGAATATTACGAAACACCATGTTTCTACTATGTACTGGCTCCCAAAATTGCATAAAAAGCCTTATAAATCCCGTGTTCTTGGTAACTGTCGTTATGGTAACAGAACAAAGACAGCTTTTAGTAAGAACACGTGTGCCCCCTTTTCACTAAAATTAACAACATGTAGGTGAATCAACCTAAATCATATTCAAAACGAAACAAGAATGGAATGAAACGTCATCGTTTATTCTCCTAAATAATGTAAAATTGTGAGTAGATTTCTAATGACTTACACAGGAAACACAAACAATATAGTGTAATAAACGTGAACAGTTACCGGACGCGTCATTTCACCAGACACATATTCCTTTCATTGAATATTCATACTGTCATTAATATTACACCACGCCCATGCGTATGAATTATCAACATCTAAGCCAATAATAGCAAACACTGGCATTAATTTGTAAGTTACATTTACAATGATCAAATGTGTCATTATATAAGACTTTGTTTGAAAAAATAACTACATCACGTTGACTGAGAGTATACGTCGTTTCTTAAAAGCAAGCCTACCAACAATTCATTGAATTTATGGTACTGGTTGGGAACAAATTACTTTGTCTTCTTAAAGTCGAGATACGAAACATATTTGCAAATGTTTGAATTTTTGGAACTGAATTATTCCTTTTCCAAGTAACGAGACATTTTTAACAATTCTTTTTGAATACTGGAACCGATTTGAATGAGTGACGATAGCAAAACACAGAATGATTGTTATGCTTTACTTAAATTCATTTCTCTGAGTAAAACATATGAAGATTTGACGATAATATAGCACAGAAAGATTTGAATTATTTATTAGAACTAAGTTTCTTTGAGTGACCGGATCTCTGCAATGAAAAACACACATATTCATATAAATAATTCTGAACGGACGGATTACAACTGATTTCGAAAGAGGTGTGAAGTCTTCTCTACGACACGAGACACATGGTGGATTGCTTTACTGGAATTCATGTTGGTAAATGACGACGTTTTCTCGGAGTAAAACACATGAAGATTTGACGGTAACATAGCACAGGAAGATTTGACGGTAACATAGCACAGGAAGATTTGACGGTAACATAGCACAGGAAGATTCGAATTACTTATTAAAACTATTTTCTAAGAGTGACCAGATATATTCCATGATAAAAACATACATATTCATAACAATTATTGTAAACGGACGGATTGCAACTGATTTTGAAAGAGGGTTGAAGTCTTCTCTACGACACGAGACATACGGTGGATTGGTTGAATAGTTATATCTGACAAGGCATTTCAATCATTGTATGAATTATTTATTACGTGATGATGTCTTCTCCAAGTAAGAAGACATACGAACAATTCAACGACTCATTATGGCATAATGCTAGCGCTCTGAATGGAAGTAATACATCTGATGTTTCCCTAATTGCATGGCGACCCTTTGAAAATGTACCAGACAATATTTTCCCGATAGTTGGTTATGTTATTCCCTGTATTTTAATCTTAACGCAAATAACCAACCCGTTAGTTATGACAATACTATTGAAAAAAGATACGCGTTCACCAACCAACTACGTGTTATGTGCTCTAGCTCTAACCGACATGTTAATGACATTATTTATTTTACCCACTTATCTTTATGCTGGAGTGAACGGGAAAATGAGTTATATTCCGTATAATTGGTGCTATTTCTTGTATTTCACTTTTGGATTTTTCTTTACAGGCCATTTCATATCTGTTTTATTAACAGTGTTATTAGCGACATTGAGATATTTAGTTTTATGTCACCCACTTGTAGCACATAAATTGTGTACACCTAGGAACGTGATAATGCTAATAATAATGTTATGGGCTACTTTGATAAGCACTGAATTATTTTCCATAATTTGGTTAAACTGTAATGAAATATGGATTGAAATTAGTAGAGAATCCCATCCTGTTATTTCAACATGTAGCATTGATTCATGGCTTTCTAATAAGCAGGGATATCACTTTTGGTTTACTGCAATTTTAGTCAACTTTATACCATGTGTAGCTCTTTTAGTACTAAATGGAAAACTTATATTAAAAATGAAAAATGCAGAAGAGCATCGAAGATATATTGCTCGGGTAAACATGTTACATGTACAACCAAGGCAGATTAATGACACAAATCGTACAACACTCATACTTGTGATAGTAATTGCAGTGTTTATTTTTGTAGAACTTCCAACAGGTGTGTACCGGATACTGGATGGCATAGCATTTACAATAAATGAATCTATCATTAGTGTGGAGGCGAGATATACTTTAGATATAATATATGATTTCTTAATAGTTCTTAGTTGTCCATTTAACTTTTTCCTGTACTGTGCGATGAGTAGGCGTTTCAGAGGAAGTTTGCTAAAGCCATTTACATGCTAATAAGCTGTTGTATAACTCATTAGGCTAATAACGCATAATTTTATTGAAAATTGCCGGTATATAATTATCTTATTAATAATTATTTTATAGTTAAACTATATTCTTATCAAAGACAAAAGTATATCTAAATCGCTTTGATAGAAGTTTATATGTTTCATGTTATAAGAATTATCTTATTGATTAACATCTTATAATAATAATATATTCTTATTTAAGACAAAAGTGCATAAAACGTTTTAATTGAAGCTTATGTGTTCGGTGTAATAATAATTATCTTCTTGATAATTATCTTATAATCATATTATATTCTTATTTCAGACAAAAGTATATATAAAATGCTTCGATTGAAGTTTATATGTTCCTTGTGATAAGCATGTGAAAAATTGTATATTAAAATGTGTATCGAAAGTTAAATGTTTCTGTAGCTTACTTATTATATCTGACGTGGAGGACGATGACATCTTTATTAAGTAAAAGTGACCGACTAGCATTAGAAATGGGAACAATGCAATTGAAAATAGTCCTTGTTTGTCAATATCTCTGATTTCTATGTCTTTATTTCATCTTCTTGTTCAACGTAGTACACTTATCCTCTTTAATTCCGATGTTACTCCGTGATACTTCTTTACGTTTGTGTGATGTTTACTTCAAGGGTTTGATGTTTATCGGCGTTTTGTTTAAAATAGAAGTTTGTGATGTTTCCTTTTTTTGTAAATAATGTATATTTGGTTCTTTTTTTGTCTGCGTCCTGCGTTTTCCTTTTGTTTGTCCATGTCAATTAATGGACTTACGGCTTTTGAATATCGTCTTGGTTTTTCGTTTTTACTATTTTAGTACAATATCAATGGGCCTCTTGTTACATTTATTGTTAATTGGCGTTTTATTTGGTCCTTGGTATGTCAGGGTTGATTCCGTAATATTTCAAGCAAAGATGTAATTTTTACTTACGACCAAGCAGTCTTACGTCAAAAGTGAAAGTATCACATTACATGTAACCTCTTTGTTTACATTTACCTAGTAAATAACGTATTGACTAAAATTCCATTTAGTTCATTACACATTAATTCCTCGTATAAAGGCCTATGATTTCGTCTGACCTTTCAGAAAACTTGACAATAGGATCCAATGAGAAGGAAAACACCCGATTTCAACCGATTGCTATTGTGGATGATTTGTGCCATCTCGTTATTTCGCTTTGTTGCAGCGAAATGACGATAATCATCGTTTTTCCCCCGTTAATTATCGTTATTTCGCAGCCATATAACGAAAAGGCGACGGAACCTAACGCGAAAAGACGAAAACGTGAAGTCGCTAATTAGCGGAGCGAAGTATTTCGCCCCGCTATTCGTATTATCGCCCCGCTGTTTAGCGTTATCTTGGAGCGAAAGACGATTATTAGCGTTATTTCGCCCCGCTGTTTATCGTATTTTCGCTGCGAAAAGACTATATTTAGCGTTATTTCGCCCCGCTGTTTATCGTCTTTTCGCCTCGAAATTTATCGTTATTTCGCTGTGAAAAGACGATAATTAGCGTTATTTTGCACCGCTGTTTATCTTCTTTTCGCCTCGCTGTTTATCGTTATTTCGCCGCGAAAAGACCTAAATAAGCGTTATTTCGCCCCGCTGCTTACCTTCTTTTCGTCTAGCTGTTTATCGTTATTTCGCCGCGAAAAGACGATAATTTGCGGTATGTCGCACCGCTGTTTATCGTCTCTTTGCCTCGCTGTTTATCGTTTTTTCGCTGCGAAAAGACGTAAATAAGCGTTATTTCGCCCCGCTGTTTATCGTCTTTTCACCTCGCTGTTTATAGTTATTTCGCCGCGAAGAGACGATAATTAGCGTTATTTCGCTGCGAAAAGACGATAATTAGCGTATTTTCGACGCGCTATTTATCGTATTATCGCCCCGCTGTTTAGCGTTATCTTGCAGCGAAAGACGATTATTAGCGTTATGTCGCCCCGCTGTTTATCGTCTTTTCGCCCCGCTGTTTAGCGTTATTTCGCCACGAAAGAACGCTAAACAGCGGGGCGACACAACGCTAATTATCGTCTTTAACGAAATAACGATAAACAGCGGGGCGAAAAGACGATAAACGGCGGGCAAAATACTTCGCTCCGCTAATTAGCGACTTTATGTTTTCGTCTTTTCGCGTTAGGTGCCGTCATCTTTTCGTTATGTCGCGGTGAAATAACGATAATTAGCAGGGCGAAAAGACGATGATTATCGTTATTTCGCTACAACAAAGCGAAATAACGAGATGGCACAAATCAGCCACCATAGATTGCACATGCAAAACATGCATGGCCTACCTTTAAAAAGTAAACACTCAATGTATGTTATCTAGTTTGGTTTTTCACTATGTCATGCAGATGGGCATTATAGTGAACGGAGACAGTATTTTAGTCCATCTTGACCGAATGTCCAAAGTGGATTTTTCTAGTGATGTCGATTTAGTTATACAAATTCAGGTGCTTCGTTGTTTGACGCAGTTATTGTTGTTTGTCAATGTCTCTCGTTTTGTTGATCTTATTCATACTGTTTTTCCTATATATAGCAAGTATATTAATTCTTCACATTTTTGATTTCTTGTCCAAACGGAAAGACCAATTTCATTCAAACTAAGTACAAGACTTCCCGAAGAAAAGGGGGTTCAGATTTGTTCAAGTGATGGGTCTCGATCTTCAGAGGTTGCCACTTTGGAGGCCCAAATAGGGAAAATATATCGTTATTCAAACATATTTTTATAAACTGGATGACCTAGAGATTAATGCTTTGATATTATGTGCAGTAACTTAAGGACACGTAGACACAAGATCGTTCAAGCCATGACCCTGAGTTCAGAAGTATTCATATGCCAAAAATATACTTACAGGCATGTTTGATTCGAATAGAATTTGAGACCCAATTATCCTCTTGTTGCCAAAGCTAACAGTTTTGCATTTCTACTGATACAATGTACAACCAAATTCATTTATGAATTGCCAAGTGTCAACTTAAACTTTAATGTGTACCTCAGAAGATGCTATTGTACAAATAACAATATGCATTAAAAAAAACCACTTTTACTATATATAGATTCTTATACGAGTTTTAGTTTGTGATGGTTAATAACATGCACATGGGAGGGTAATTCTAAATATTTCTATATCACGAGGCTCTGTCGAGAAAGATTTGGGGGGGAGGGGGGGGGGTGATCATCGAGTGTGTTGTTTACTTTACCTAATCAAATCGAATACGAGAACTGATTTCGCACACATTGACATGTCTTTAATACCCAGCATTTTTACAACACAACACGCTACTGACAATGCATTTAGTGCATAGTAATATCAAAGTGGTTTTTTTATTGTTTTATTGTGGTTTAGCGTCCCCTTAACTCATGTAGAGGTCATATCGAGGCGGTGTCTGCTTGGGAAAGTGCGCACTCGTGTCGACTTTATAGTGCTGTCTTATCGCAGACACATTGACATAAAACTTCACTCGGTCACATTATCCTGACACCGAGCCAACCAGTCTTTCTCCTACCCAATAATGCTGAGCGCTTAACAGGGAGCGAAAAAAGTGTCAAATGTTAATGTCTTAGGTTTTGCCCTGACGGGGATTCGATCCCACGACAGTGGATTCAAGCACCAGACTACCAGCACGAAGCGAGTGTCCTAACCACTGGGCCACGACGCTGGTAATATCAAAGTGAGCCGTTGACTGCCCTACGGCGAGACTTATTGTGTTGTAACTTCACGCGTGTTTTATATTTTATCTCTACCAGTTTTTTACATATTTAATTGATTCAGAATTATAAGAACTACCAAGACGATGTTATTTGTATTTGCGTCGTCTAAGTTTGTACTGAAATCAGAATGCGAGTGAAACACCGCATTGCATGTGAAACGGAAATAATGACAATAACGCCATCAGAGATCATGACCCTCGTATAACGTTGCAGTTCAATTAGAAGACGTATATACATGTACAGTGTTGTTTAAGCATTAAACTGCTTTCAGTTGGCATTAATATTTCCTATGCCAACTGAAAGCAGTTCAATACTTATATTCATCATTTGCTATCCCAATGTAACAAACCAAATATATGATAAACTAAACGACAAAGCAATGAAAAAATAAACGATAAGCAATGATAAGCAATGAGTGATGGCATTCATAGGCGATATGAATACCAACTGAATCTGTGCCATTGTCATGCGATGGTAAATATAAAACATTGAACGGTTTGATAACAAAAAGGGATACATGTAACATACTATTCTCTCCGCGGCGTGGTAACACACATTATGCGAGAAATGTCATTCTATCGTCGGATACCCACGGTTGATTTCATTTCGCTTACTTCACTTATCACGAATGAAATCAACCATGGGTATACGGCGATCACCACCCACAGGCAAATACGAAAGTAAGAATACTAACGTCCGATTCAGAGGCGTGTTCAGGATTGCAAGCGCTCACACGAGTACTTGCTACGATGGCCGATAGCGGCCTGGCAACACATGTCCACATCTCAACGATTTGTACCTAAATTTACAAAACAAAGGGACACTTTTGCTGAAGTATATTAACACGTTTTGAAACAGTATGATACAAATAATAAGGGACGATCATTGTTTTTTGTTTTGTGTAAACACGTTTCGTCCCTTTATTCTGTGACACATAAGGGCCACTTTTATCAAAGAGTAAACGTTTTCTGTCCCTATAATTGTAAAAAAAAATAAGTACACTTTTTGTTTACTTCGAGCAATTGTTGTACCAATTAAGAACGTAAAAGGGACAGTTTTTGCTACGTGTTAGCAAGATTTGGTCCAGCTGTTTTGATATGTGGACATGTTTTGTCGTAGCGGGCGCTCGAGTGGGTTGAACACGCATCTGATGCCATTCTCCTTTACCTTTGGTTTTATTTAGCGTTTTACACGGTCGTCGGTATTTCTGATGTCATTCTTTCTTGCTTTTGATGTTAACTGACGTTTTGTTTGATCGTCAGTAATAAGTTGACCTGACGTCTCCAGTGATTGTATTGTAGTTAGAGACGCATTTTCGTTTATTGACACCTGAATCTTGTGGCTTGTTGGCATTTGTTGTGAATTATCTAGAAGTATGACCCAACTCTAAATATTAATTCAGGAAGACAAGTTTGACTATTTTCTCAGTAGAAATCAATGCAAAATTTATGCAGCTGGGAAATAGTTGCACGTGCCGGGGAAATGCTCCGAAACTATTTCCCAGTACCATGACAATGACAAGAACCAGTTTGATCGGTGTCAGGATAATGTGAACGAGTAAAGTACCATGTCAATGTGTCGTGATAATTCAGTAAGACAACACAAAAGTCGCCATAATGCGCACTAGTACAAGCAAACAACGTCTCGATATGACCGATCTTTGAGTTGAATGGACGTTAAACCCCAATAAAACAACAAAACAAACAAGTAGTTCATGCACATATTTCTTGTGCTGATGTTTGCAATTTTACTTTATACTTCAATATATATTCGTCCTTTTAATAATGAAGACTGAATAAGCTATAAATTCAAATTCAACTTTAAATTAAACTTTAGAAGCATATATTTAACAATAGGAGTATCACTTCAAACAAATCACAAACATAATACAAACAAAAACATTATAAACAGCTAAAGACATTAATGAATGAAAATTCTTTTTAATAATGCTTTTAGGTTTTTGATGCGCTATCCTAGAGATTGTAGTGCTAGTGGTATGTTTGTATATAATAGAATGAAATCTTTAGGTGAATTACAAAGACAATCTGTTGTTAATTTTTTGAAGAGATTAAATAATTCTGAAAATGTTATGATTATTACTTTGTTAAAATCTGATAATTATTTTGTT
>JAUMGZ010219628.1:0-11535 GCA_032359645.1 Pododesmus macrochisma
AGTGTACCGCGGTACACATTTTTACTTTTTTGAAGAATTTAGGTAACTTTTTGCCCGTCCGTTGTCGGCCATCGTACCTTGGGTATGAAAAATTAAGTTTGTTTAAAGCTTGTTTATGACTCAAGGGTAAAAATTAAAAAGGTTATGCCTTTTGGGGTCAAAGTTCAACACCAGCAAATAATTATGTTAACTATTCACATTTTCTACATCTTTTCCAAAACTTACTGTACCTGTTGAATTTCAAGAGCAAACTTAGTATAAAGCACCTCTAGGGGAAGGCAATTCTGATTTGTTCAAAAAGGGGGCTCCGCTAATGGGGTTCCACCATGGAGATCAAAAAGAAGAAAATTTGAGAAAAATTCAATTTTTTTGTGTGTAAAACCATAAACGTCGAAAAAGACGGTGTTAGACTTCAGACTGGAGCAATGACAAATTATAAAATGTTGTCTTAGTGTTGGTAAAACACCATCACAGACATTTAAATTAATCAAAAAATCTTTAGAGCATTCAAATATATCACGGGCATTGATATTTTAAGTTGAACAGTTGCTTTTCAAGTTGAAGAGATTCTGTGAATGATAAAAATTGGACTAGACGCCCATCTCTTAAGCATTCTTGGGGTGTTATTGCAAGTGTGGGCGTCATCATAAATTGTGTTCGAAGACTGACAGTCAGAGAAGTTCCTTATTTCCATATATCAAGTTGTTTTTCAGGGGACAAGTATTTCTTTAAAATTTGACAGTATTGAAACAACCTGGGAAGACAATTGTTAGAAGAATGAGTTCAAACCAGTTTGAGAATATCTTCAATGATTGGATTAAGAGAGCATGGAAAGTTGTTGCCTTTAAGGGTGATTATAACGAAAAATAATAGCCAATTTGTGATGTTATTGATGTTCATGTTATTTTTACGTCATTAATTTTAAGAAAGGTGCTCCGGTCGGTTGGACATAATCTTTTTCAAACTAGATGATATTTTTTGTTTAAATGTGTTATATGTTTTACCAAATCAAGCATTAAACATTATATTAAAATAATATAATACCAATTATATGTTTCAGTTATTATTCTAGCTTTAATAGAGTGAGTCTACGAACTTTACGGACAACCCTCGTATATTATGACATTTACTGAGTTGTACATGACAAGGAACATCATATTTTCATTTTTAGACTAATTTGCACTAATAATTCTTAGACATGACAAATTATTTGAAGAGGTGACAAACTCCTATAAGTAACATAATATAATTGCATTATCTGAGGACACAATATTGTGTATCATAGCTAGGATTTAGGGTCAAGGTCAAATATCTATTTATTGCTGGACCAAAATGGTATTCATATTTCATCTAACATAATTGTACAGGTATTTATTTTTTAGAAGTGATGCTAAAATATGTCATAGCCCCATTTGTTTATTACGGTCAAGGTCAAATAACTAGCATAGCTGTAAAAATATTTGAACCAGGATAAGAAAATTGGTATACATCTTTTGGATAACTAAACATGGACATATTTTGGTAATATTTTTTATCTACGAGCATATGAATCAACATCATTGGTCAAGGTCTAGTAATTATTTCTATATACCGGTGTGTATATATTGTCTTACAGATTATTAATGACAATGATTTGATAATTCACATGTACTAGGCATCCATTAAGTGAGGCGAAGATGGTTCTTCAGACTTTGACACTGAACTGTTTATATGGGATCACTGCAAAAGGTCAAGTTTAACAATTAGGCTTTTTGCAGAACTATATTTTAGTGTGTTATATATAATAACACTTTTGAATCAAACTTATTTGCTGTATCAGGTTTCATTTAAATGAGCAATTATTTGCAGGAAATTACAGTGAAACAGTTCATTTAAAACTTGGTTTCATATTTACTTCCCCCAGCTTAATTTTTACCTGCATCGTCGAAGGGCGGAAGCAGGTCTAGTAGCCGCTCGACTTCGTCCGTTCGTCCTTCCGAAACACTTTGGGCACTAAGTTTGTGTAATCTGAATCTCCTACAGGTTTCAATAGATTTTTCTCAAACTTTGCACATTCATAACAGACACATTGAAGATGTGCACCTCCCCTTTTGGAAGGATTTGGTGAATTTTTAGAAAAATTTCTATGTGTTGAACTTAGTAAACATTTTTACACTTTCATACACATATGGCACTGAGTTTGTGTAATCTGAATCTCTTACAGGTTTCAATTGATTTTTCTCAAACTTTGCACATTTATTACAGACACATTGAAGATGTACACCTCCCCTTTTGGAGAGATTTGGTGAATTTTTAGAAAAATTCCTACGTGTTGAACTTTCTGATGAAATTTCATAGAATTTCTGTAACTTAGCCAGCCAGTTTTCAATGGATTTCCTTAACTTTGGTTTTTTTAATCTATAACTCCCAAAATAATAAATGAATTTTTCTGCATGCATAGTTTTAAAAGATATTTTGACTCAAGTTGCGCTGGGTGATGCAGGTTAGGGCCGAATGGCTCGTTATTATTATTCCCTCATTATATAATCCTTCTGTTTGCATGGAAATCATATAAGTACATGTAAATAATAACGAGGAAAACTACATTGGAACAATACACACAGTCAGCTAATGATTACATGAAAAAAATGTTGCTGTGCTTCATTATCCTGGACACAAATGTCATACAATAAGATGCATGTAAATAGATATTTCAATTTTCTCATCAACTTTAAATAACTTGAGAGATGACACCAGCTTTGAAGCAAAGTTACATTGCATTAGTACTAGTCAATACCCTAAGCAAGACAAAAACAGAAATTTACAGGTAATTAATAAACACAGATGACTCAGGATATGCTGTTTGCTTTTTGCTTTTCATTTATAACTGAAATATATATCTGATATATTCATGTTGTTTTGAATTGGGCATATTCTTCTCCGACTACATTTAATATATAAAAATACAAGCACTGTAGCAATAATATTCTCTTATATTGTATAATGACAATAGTTACAATTTCTTAGGTGGACAAAGAGAGACCAAGTAAGAAACCAATAAATATAAACCACACTGCAATCTTTTCAGTAAATTAACTCTCAGCTAAAAATCATTTTCAAATAAAAGCTAGCAGTGTACCATTCTCCTAGTAGGTATAATTTTGTCTTATTGAGTTAAGTTATGCTTCCACTTTTGAAATCTTTTAGGACAACTGGAGTGATCCATGTTTATCCTGTCCATACATACAAGCACATACACTAATGCACCCAACCACTTAATACATATATACACTTATGCACCCAACCACTTAATACATACACTAATACACCCAACCACTTAATACATACAATAATGCACCCAACCACTTAATACATACACTAATGCACCCAATCACTTAATACATACACTAATGCACCCAACCACTTAATACATACACTAATGCACCCAACCACTTAATACATACACTAATGCACCCAACCACTTAATACATACACTTATGCACCCAACCACTTAATACATACAATAATGCACCCAACCACTTAATACATACACTAATGCACCCAACCACTTAATACATATATACACTTATGCACCCATCCACTTAATACATACACCAATGCACCCAACCACTTAATACATACACTAATGCACCCAACCACTTAATACATACAATAATGCACCCATCCACCCAAACACTTAATACATGCACCCATCCACCCAACCACTTTTAAAATACATACACCAATCCAACCAACCGATTATATTTTTATTCAGTATTCTTTCACCTGAAGGAATGGAGTATGCTTTAACTTGAGGGAGGAATGAAACAGAATAGTGAGGACAATAAAGGTGATTTTATATAAATAAAGAAATTTAAGTACTGAGTATTACACAACAATATACATAGAAATCAACTTTTAGATATCTAACATACATAACAGCTGTTTTATACATAGACAATTTGACTGATTAAAGATAAACTGTTCAAAAGAAACTGGCTTTAAAACAATGATTGATAGTTAGATAATGCCAGACAATTAACTTGCACTTAATCCATCATTCACATCGTCACAATACCAGAGCTACTCTATCTTAAGAAACACCAAGAACCTTAGATACCAATATTATTGATCAAAATCAATAAATTGAAGTAAATAGAACCTTTTAAATGCAAATTGAGCAATTATTCAAACATTCATTTGTAAAATACATTGTAATTCTAAATACAGAAAAAATCTTTCACATTTTAAACTTCTTCTCAAAAACTACTGAGGCATATATATTTGTTCAAACTTGCTGTGAATGTTCCTTGCATGGTCCCCTTTCTGAAATGTGTTTGATTTTGCCGAATTCCATCAAATATGGCCACCATGGCTTCTGATTGGCTGAGACATTTTCAACTTCTTGTCAAGAACAGATGGTCAGATTTTCATAAACCTTGATGTACATGTTCCTTGCATGGCACCTTTCAGATTCATGTTCGATTTTACCGAATTCCAGCCAATATGGCTGCCATGGCTTCTGATTGGCTGAGACATTTTTAACTTCTTGTCAAGAACTGTTGGTCAGATTTTTACGAAACTTGATGTACATGTTCCTTGGCTTCTGATTGACTAAGACATTTTCAACTTCTTATCGAGAACTGTTAGTCAGATTTTCATGAAACTTGACGTAATGTTTCTTGCATGGCCTCCTTTCAGATTTATGTTTGATTTTGCCGAATTCCATCCAATATGGCCACATTTACTTTTGATTGGCTGAGACATTTTCAACTTTTGTCAAGAACCGTTCGTCAGATTTTCACAAAACTTGATGAACATGTTCCTTGCATGGCCCCTTTCAGATATGTGTTTGATTTTGCCGAATTCCATCCAATATGGCCACATTAGCTTTTGATTGGCTGAGACATTTTTGACTTCTTGTCAAGAACCGTTAGTCAGATTTTTATGAAACTTGATGTACATGTTTCTTGCATGGTCTCCTTTCAGAAGTTTGTTTGATGTTGCCAAAGTCATCCAATATGACCGTTGTGGCTTCTGATTGACTTTTTGTCAAGAACCGTTGATCAGATTTTCATGAAACTTTATGTAGATGCATGTTCCTTGTTCCAATCTTCCTTGAAGATATTCTTGCATTGTTAATTTAACCAGGTGGACATTACGACCCAATGTGCCTTTTATTTGACAAACCAGCATTTTAGAGCTAAATGCAGTACAGAGTTTGTTCAAGGTTTAAATTGACTCTGCAGGTGTCAAAAATAGGTTACTTGTTTTTAGGTTAAATTTCTACATACAGCAAAGGTTTAACTTTTTACATTAATAAAATCACTGGACCGATTTTAAGCAAACTTTGAAGGAGACATTCTTATGGAAAAGGGATTCAAAGTTAGACTGAACTCCCAGGGGCCATCACTGGGGTATCATTAAGGGGATATTTGACAAAATTTCAGAAAACAAAAAACATTTACGTAGATGACCTATAATAACTATGGGCATGGATAAAACAAGGTTTGTTTAAAGTGTGACCCTGGATTGAAAAAAAATACTAATTAATTTGCTTTTATAATATGATACTAAGTATTGTTATGACATGTAAAAGCTGGCTAAGGTCAAAGTTAATTAATAAATTTTGTTAGCTACAATTGACCTACAAATTTTATATTTATATAGATATAATGATCATGTGATTGAGAATGTGAATCTATGAAAATAACAATATTTTAGTGACAGAAACTGTAAGTCAGATAATATAAACAACTAGATGAATTTGTTAAAGACTCAATATAAAATGTTGACAAAGAAAGGAAAAGTTTGACATCAATTTTGTGATCTAGCTAACTCAAGGTTACACAAATGTTCATAACAACATTCAAAGATGCGGTACATTCAGACTGACTTGTTTACTAATGCAGGTAATTTGATGTTTTAGGCTCCATGAGGTGAATCTTGTATTGAGTAACATTACCTAATGATGGTTTATATAGAACCCTCTTGTTACTTACAAGTCTGATTAACAGTTTGATATTTGGATGTCTGTCTGGCTTTATACTGTATAACTATTAAATGAAATCATGCAACATATAAATGTGATTTCTTAATTAAGACCTCTTGGGAAATTCATATCTCTTGTGACAAATAATTCACTGTTGTCCTCATCGAATCTTTATCAACTTGATTGGAAACTTAAATACCAACTCTATATTTGTTATGTGGTGTAAAAGCCGATTTTGTATTTGATAGTCTTAGTATTGCCACCATGCCATGAAGCGTTGTGTTGCATTGAGCATAAAACTACGCAATAAACTGTTAAGGCTCACTCATAATGGCTCTGACCATGCTTCTCTTCTACATTTCATCATAATCACGGAAGACTGTCTGCTCCATAATATCCTGAAAACAGTGACCCTTATAAAGAGACACTAACGAAACTCCTACACAATTTAATGAATATGGTCATGTTCTCCCACAAAATGGTATCACACAGCTATCATTTACATCTATCAGATAAAGCAGTCTGTATCACATACTCCTACAAGGTGTAACACTGTATCATATACTCCTACAAGATATAACACTGTGTCATATACTCTTACAAGCTATAACACTGTGTCATATACTCCTACAAGATATAACACTGTATCATATACTCCTACAAGATATAACACTGTATCATATACTCCTACAAGATATAACACTGTATCATATACTCCTACTAGATATAACACTGTATCATATACTCCTACAAGATATAACACTATCATATACTTAGGAAATGACAAACTGAGTATTGAAGGTGTGATGCATATAGGCCAGAGGTCAAGTTCATTTCACTAAAAATAGAAATAATTTCTTTAGCTTAATTCAAAATGAAATTGCTAGTTTTATGTGTTTGATATATTAAAATCAAACTTTATATGTTTCTTATTGAAAAGGATTATGTTGTTGAAATTTTAGAATTGTGTGTCCAATTTGAAGGCTGCTGATTCTATAAATGGAAATATATTGTTTTACTTAAATTGTTACACAGTACTTTGAGTAATTTAATATTAGAATGATTTGTGGGTCAAGGTTTACTTTATTGAGTCAGTTGTTTATATTCTTTCCACCCCCACTCACTATAAAAACATATCAGATTTTATTTGTTGTTGATGTCTAGTTAATAAATTGCAAATTAAAAAAACAACTTAATAAAACTTTCAATATGAAGATTAAACTGTGATATGCAAGATGCTGACAGGGGTATTATGATATAAGGCTGCGTAGGCAGTGCTCTTGTTGAGAACATAGCTTGAATTCCTTCATGGATCATGATGATGAATTGTATTAAAGATAAAAGAGCTATAATATTACTGATGTATTCTGCATTGTAGCAAAAGTTAATTGAAACAATAAAAGCCTTATCACATCTATAAGGAAGACTGATACTATCCTTCTGTTTTACAGTTGATTTAATTACGTAAGGGAATAAGGAAACATAAGCAATAAAACACAATAGTAGACCTAATCCAGTTACACGAGACGAACACGAGGCATCCATATTTAGTCTTATTTTGTCCTATCTATCGATGTCTTATTTACTTAGGGATACCTAAACATTCTAAGATAATCAGAATTACTCCAGCCAAGCATTATATGCACATGTTGCACTTGATTGTAGCCTGATGCCATCGATGACATAGCCGTGCCTACTACTATCAAGATGACGTACAATTACTGCTCCCTAGTATTGAACCTTTGTGTTACACTTGCACTTTTGTCAGAAAATGTTCGAGAATATCATGATTTTAGGCTTATGATTATCCTTCAAAGTGCATGTTATTAAAACTTGCATCGTATTGTACACATTAACCAGAGTATTGAAGATAAAATTCTGTCCAAAAGTTTAAGTTTGCACTGTAAGCATCTTGTGCATGTGAGACTTGGCAAGGTTTTTATAACATGATTAATATTCATGTTGAGATGCAACAAAAATATAGAATTTGTAAATCAAATAAATCATATTATGAGCTTAGTTTGAAATGGTTCAAAAGAACGGACAAATAGTCTCTTAAATTGCTGTTTCGTTTTGGCAGGTATTTGTATATATACATTTACATAAGCAGAAGAGTTGATACAATTGTCATGTAGTTACATTTGTCACAATGTTATTTTTCTATAGTGTATTCCAAACATTGATACATCAATGTTACTGTTGTGGCATTCTAGTTTATAAAAACAGTTTTCATCTACAGTCAATCATGGTTATCATAATACAACATGTCTGGCATAAATATTTCGGTATTTATGTTTAAGTGCAAATATTATCATTGACTATCAAAAGCTATTATCTCAGAAATCAAAACAGCGGCAAGGCATCAAGTATATTGTCACATGGCTAAATAATATGTTATTCTTCCATGGTGCCAGCAGTGTTCTGTCTTGGCAGCCATTTATATTCAGGGCGTTGCAACTAGCTGCCTTTTGTAATTTGGTTTTAAAGAGGTCAATATTTTACATTAGTCTTCTATGTATGCCCTCAAGTATGTATAAAACTGTTTCATGTATAGACTTACAGGTAATTTGGTTTTACAGACAAGATTCTATGAACATATAGATCAAGCTATTTTCAGTTTAAACATTTAAATATTCTTCTGCTTTTGTACTTGTATGTCCATAGCTTTCATATTTCACACATACCATCCTTATCAAGTTGAAATTCAAGTGTTTTTCCTGTTGTGGTCCTGTGAGCAGTAATGGGGCCATTGAGGGTTCCAATTTGAACTAAACCATAGCTTTATCAATCCAAAAGGCAGAATGGACAAATTTATAATATGTTACACATTGACCAGAAAATGCAAACTATAATGAATAAAATCTAGCATTGATTTTATCTTTTCATGTGCCAAAATGGATTTTGATAGTTCAAATTCACCTTAGCTTCTTGACATATACACTGTACTAGTTTAGTCTGTCTCGACCACTTCCAAAACAATGTCGTCTAATCTCCAGTTTCTAGTCACAATGAGAAAAATTGGATTCAAGATTATAAAGAGGTACTTTTGACAGTTAGTAGTATCAATTAATGAAAATTATAATTTGAGTTTTGTTGCGGTCCAGATTGACTGATATTATAAGTTTGCATCATGATTCTTAATCCTTTGATCCGTATTGAAAGTTATATATTAGTCTTTTAAACCAATGGAAATCCAAATTTCTGTCATTGTTGCTAAAGTTTCACATTTTTGTCTTCACCTCCAAAACTATTGGAATAATTTCAACCAGACTCGGCAGGAAGCATCCCTAGAACATTGGGTTTTAGATTAATTCAAATGATGAGCTCAACTTTTAGGGGTAGCCAAGGGCGAAATTTTAGTAATTTTTAAAAAATAATTTAAATAAATTTTAAGAGGGCCTAGATATTAATGTTTGCCTAATATGTAGTTCCTTAAGTCGAGGAGATCACCCAAGTTTTTTCAAGGCGTGAAATATGCACTGGGTCTAAAAATAGGTTACACGTTATATATAGGGTCAATTAAGTTCATTGAACACTATAGCAAATATGTTTAACTTATTACCGGTAAGTTTTTCATTTATATAATCACAGCTAGTCTGGCATGCTTTAGAGAAGGGGATACAGATTTGTTCGAATTGTGAAGCTAATAGTCCTAGGAGGTACTGCTAGAAAGTTAGATAGGGGGATTGATAAAATCTCTTATTAACTTATTATTGTATAAATACAAAAAAAATTACAGTGTTGCATGTTCTAACCAGATGGATGTTACAGCTCAATGGACCACTTACTTATTGAAATCAATGTTGTAATAATGAGAAATCAAACGGGAGTTACACTTGAATGTTTAAACTTAATAGACAGTTAAAGCTGTGTGTATAAAGTCATTGGTTATTGCTAGGTCTATTATGTTATGTGTTTAATTGGTCAGAGAATGAAAATTGAATTCGCTTAGAAAGAAATACACAAAAAAGCTTAATTTATATACAAAAAAACTAATTAAATTTTCTTTCTCAGACCCGTTATTATATAGAAACTTATTTATACATATAATAACATCTCCGATACAACAATACAAAAATTGTAAAAAAAATCAAGATGGGTCTGTTAATTAAAAGAGAAGAATCAGATAGAAAGATCATAATACATAAAAAAAAGTATTCCAACAGCATCCAAATATGACACACAAAAATGACCCTATCAGAATACTGGGCTTTAGAGTACCGGTATGAAACATATAAACATACATTAATATAAATTGATCCAATAAAGTAAAATCAATGATAAAAGTGAATAGATACAATAAAAAAAAACCCGAAAATATCACTACCAGTCTTGTATACGATCTCACACTTTTGTTCTTATTAGCGCAAATGGTTTATACATCAATAAAGTTTCACCATAGCATACACTTGAAGATTACCAAAAAATATTATGTCATAAACATAACAAAACAAAAATGGATCCTTCTGATACTAATCAGTGATGCAGTATTGTATTAGATACTAGATGAACCATTAATACTGACCTGACAGAGTGCTCCTTCCAATTTCTGTCTAATAGTGGAGCCCCATAAGGCCGATTTTCGTCTCCCGTGAACGTTGCCGGAAGAAATGTGGCAACATGTATTTTTAGTATATGCATTCAGTAGGCTTCCTGAAAATGCTTGTTGCCCATCTGGTAGACGCGTCATGGTCAAGCTAGCGGTCATTTTGTCCTAATATTAGTGATAACTTGACAGGAAACGAAAAATAAATAATAAGTATACAAATAATTGATGTACATACCCAATCCTGAGCTTATTATATCACCAATGTATTACTTTAAACATATTTACTAACAGTTTTGTTCCCTTGTACTTGTAATGCACTTTTTTCGTATGTCCAGTTGTGCAAAATCGTATATTTTCTTGAATTTTTGTTCAGAACGATTATTGAAAAAGGACTTTCTCGCTTACATTATCTAGAAGGCGACACACAAATCATATTAAAAACTGCGCAACACTTCTTAAAACATATTTAAGGTCGCTTAACAATTGTTAACATATTTACTTTCACTTAAATGTCGTTTATGTAGGTTGACCACAGGTAAGAAAATCCGATTCCGGAAACTGATTTGGTTCTGAAATATGATTTTTTCTTTACATCCGGTAGGAAGTTTTCTGGCCGAGAAAATATGAATTTGTTTTTAATGGATAGTTTATCATAAAAAATTATGGTAAGGAAAGTTTCTTCGCATTTCAAACACACATAACCAGTCGTAGTCAGCCGCCAGAGTTGAAGACTGACGTTAGACTTTGCAGACAGGGGACATCACTCTAATTTACTTTCACTTTTGATTTTCTAAGATCGTCGATCGACACCGTCTTCTACTTTGTAAATCGGCGATATTTGTAACTGGTAAATTTCGTCTGCTCTTCTATATAGACAACAATCATACAAATCAAATAGATCCTAATAAAATATATACGTGAGTGAAACAGAAAGGCAGGGCAAGAACAACAGGATATTGTCATTCTCTGATCAAGAACAAATGATTGACGGGTCTATACTAGCAAGCAGTTCATG
>JAUMGZ010219639.1:0-11535 GCA_032359645.1 Pododesmus macrochisma
CCGAATACCGGAGTCTGCTTAACAGTAGAAAAATCCCTGCCCAATATTGATGGATTTCAGCAAAACTGAACACAAATCTTGAAGGGGACCATGCAAGGAACATGTACATCAACTTTTGTGAAAATTTGACCAACGGTTCGTGACAACAATTTGAAAATGTCTCAGCCAATCAGAAGCCAAGGCCGCAATATTGATGGATTTCAGCAAAACCGAACACAAATCTTGAAAGGGGCCATGCAAGGAACATTCACAGCAAGTTTCGTTAAAATCTGACCAAAGGTTCTTGACAAGCAGTCGAAAATGTCTCAGCCAATCAGAAGCCATGACGACCATATTGGATGGAATTCGGCAAAATCGAACACAAATCTGAAAGGGGACCATGTAAGGAACATTCACAGCTAGTTTGGTCATAATTGCCTCAGTAGCTTTTTAGAAGAAGTTTAAAATGTGAAAGTTAACGACGACGTAAGATGAATGACGACAGACGGATTGGTATATATTAGGTGGACTAAAAAGTGTATAAATTTCATTAAAAATAGTAAACTCACTTTTGTAAATCTTGTAAATGACCTGGTTTTACCTGAAAAATTCAAAGTAATTTAAATTAACATGCATTCACAAAATATGAATTAATTGTTGCACAGAATTATATCCTTGATGGGAAATTTTAAATTCAATGCTAGGAAGCAAATTTTTTTTCGCAATATATCCCCATCAAACTACACTATTTTCTTTAAGAACAAAACTGGAAACCAGTGTTCTCCCCAGACCCTTTTAGCACCATGGTTCCATAGTCAAATTTGATCCATGGTGCTATAGTTTTGATGACATTGTGCACGTGCTATGGCTTGGTTTTGACCAACCCCACAGTTCTATGAAAATTGAGTATGGAAATAACTGCATGTATGCATATTATTTTTGTTGGCCGAATGTGTTGCCTGGCTCCTTGAATCCAAATCCTTCATTCAGCCCTGTAATATCATGTTCCCTTCATAAGTCTGATTAGAAGTAGGAAATCTGACCATTATGCATATGAACAACAATGTTAAAGTTGTTAATACATGTCAGTTTCTAGCTATAGTCATAGATAGGGACCCCTTTGCCATATGCATGCATGCAATCAGTAATTTTTCTTTAAGATGTACATGTTATGATCAGTACATGTAATTTGAAAAATTTTTCAGTAATTGTAAATTTCAATAAAATTCTACTGCATGTACATGTTATAATTCTAACCAAGAGATGCAAAGTGACATACAAATTTGCAACCATTGAAAGTTTTATAGGTAATCCCATCTTGAACAATTTAACATTAATGAGAAGTGACAAGAAAATATTTTAACAGACAACAGAAATAGACACAGAACACAAATTGCTGAGGTGGGCCAAAAACGAATTTACAAAATACTTACTTCTAATGGTATACCATTTAAATCTCGACTTGCCCCTATATATGTAAGATGGTTATCTGTCTGTATAAATGCTGAAATTTTAAAATAAATTAAAATATATATATGAAATACAAGCTTTTTTTATGTATTGCTGAATTCATGGTTGTGGTAAGATGATATCTATTAAATATAAAACTGTTTTAATTTCGCTGCAGTTCAACCGCGAGAAATCAAAAAATTACAGAGCAGCAAAGATAAACAGGATTTACATGTACAGTATATATAAAATGAATATCTTCTGATCTTTATATACACTTGTACATGTATTTAAGCAACAGGAATATGCATACTGCCTTTCATGGTTTCACTATATGTGTTGTTTATCATAAGGTAGCTATAGGCTGGTGCTACATGTACACTAACAGGGGGATTCATAATATCTGATAACAGTTTCAAAATGGATTTTGTTTGTTGTGTGTACATGTGATGACATTTATTTTCAATTTATGCTGACGAAATCTACTGATATTCAAGTTTTATTTCATATATACAAGTTACAACAGCAAATATTTGCATTTGAGTGTAAACAATAAAATTATCAGATAAGTTGGATCTGATTTTAATGCAATAGACTGTTTCGAGGTTATTAACGAGGTTATTAACGCCCTTGCCTTACTCTAGGTGGTGTTCAGGTTCTTTCTACATCTGGACAGTATCCTCAGTAATGGCGAGCTAAGCTAACCTTAGTGATGAGCAAAATCAAGATACCTTACCGGCTATTTAAATACTAGGTGGTTTTCAGATTCTTACAATGTTCAAGATAACTGAACATATTCTAGATATCCTCATCAACTTTGATCTAAAACACTAGTTGAGCTATCTCTTTTAAGCTGTCCTTTTTGTGAATAAATTTAAGTCTAAAACCTGAATAAAGATGTACATATCTTAATGATTTATGTTAATATATATATATATATAATTTAGTTTGTTATTAATATTATGATGTTATGATAAGTAAATATGAATAAAGTTATTATTTAACTAAATTTATTTTGTAATAAATGTCATTATTAAAAGTGGAAACTGGCATTATTTTAGATACATGTACCATATAATAATGTATGTACCTGACTGCCTCTAAAACAAGCTGTCAGTGTACAAATAAACGTGTGCACTATCATGATCATAGTTTTTATAATATAACATGTGAATAAGATTTATTAATATTTCGAATGTTTTTTTTACAGATTTTATATTCTGTAGTCTTTACCAGACGTCTTTACGTTAACATCTGTGTACAGTTTTCGTTTATTGCTGTGATTTGCGCAGACTTTTAAATGGTTTTTGAAAAACAATATATACATGTACAAAGTGACCGTAGTAATAAGATGGAAACTTATTCAGTAACAAGTTAGCCACAGTTCCAGTTGTGTACTTAATATATACATGTATAATATGATCATTATTAGTTGGAAAAACGATATACTTTTTGTACAGTTAGTTTGCTTTCATCTAGATCTGCTACCATTTAATTACAATTTTACAATCCTTGACACATAAGTATCATGTTGCGAACGTTGTTTAAATGTTAAAAAGTGTAAATTCTAATATACTGCGCATGCTATACATGGCAACTATCCAGATACTGTCCGTAAGAAAAAAAAACCAACTCCTGGAGTTGTGCAAACACACAAAAATTGGTCGCAAGGGAGAATCCTCAATAAGAGATGTTGGTATAGATGTATACACCTTTTCCTTTAAGCAGCCCTGGCTCACAAGAAGAAGTCAAAAGTACTTAAGTCAGGAGAATGTGGCCCCCATTCTGACGCCTTTTTCTTCAACTTCAAGTAGCCAGCTGACAATAAGAAGTCCAAAGGATTTAAGTCAGGAGATTGCGGCACCTGTTCTGAAGCTTTTTTCTTCAACTTCAAGTAGCCCGACAACAAGAAGTCTAAAGGAATTAAGTCAGTAGAATGCAGTGGCCACACTTTTTCTGCCCTGAAGGAGATGAAGTTTTCCTTATATATTCTTCATAGAGCTACAACACATTCCCCGTTGTATGTGGTGTTGTTCCATCCTAATGAAACCATGTCTTCTGTCTGTATGCCCATTCTGCACAAAGCTGGTTAAAATTTATTTTTCAACATGGTCAGATATCACATACTTAATGTTAATGATTTGTGTCTCTCCTCGGTACTCAAGGCAAAACAGCACAATGGTGCCACTCAAACTTAAAGCTGCCCATATTAGAGTTATTTTCTCATCCATAAAGGATTTTTATGGTATATTTGGAATTATTCAATTCCCTGCCCTAAAGATGGCAATTCTTTTGATCTGTAATAGCATTCAAATGAAAATGGGAGTCATATGCATGGTCATCTGAGAACAAGATGAAATTCACAATGTCCGACTCCAAATGGTTAAGCACCCAGTTTGAAAATTCAATTCTGCTGTCAATATCAGATTGCTTTAAATGTTGCATATTACATACACAGTGTATTGATATAAATGTATATCAAAATGCAGTATTCTGTACATGTACACACTGGAATAACTGGATGAATTTATGAAGTCAACAAGAACTTTTTGTACAGACTTCTGTGGTGTTTCTTCAATAATCCACCTAACCACCGCAACATTTTCAAAACTTTGCTTGACTTTGGTTGACCACAATTAGCATGTCTTCCATCTTCTACAGAACCAATCTTCTGAAATCTTTTAATAAGCAGCTTTGAAATTGTAATCAACTATCAAGTGATCTTGCCATCATCTGGATACCTTTTTGTAAGGTTCTTGTATCTATATAATTGCAGAACTAGTTTCAATATAAAGCTGAACAACTTCAGTGGCCTTCTGCTTGAACGTGGTGGCCTAGTGGTTAAAGTCGCCGACTTGTAATCATAAGAGCCTTTCACCTCCTAGGTTCGATCCACGTCCGGGTGGCCTAGTGTGAGAAAGTTGCCAGCTACTTGCCGTAGGTCGGTGGTTTACTCTGGTTATCTCCACCAGTAAAACTGGCAAGTCTGTAAATGACCCTAGGTGTTGATCGGACAATAAGCCCTTAACACAAACAAAAGCTTGAACAGCATCAGGCCGAATAACAAAAACCATGTGACATCATGATGTCAGCATTTTCTCGTATTTATGAAACATGTGAAAATTGTATTCTTATTCTATACGTATTCCCTTTTCAAATGATATATACAATACATGAAAATTTTACAAGGGACTTAAAATTTACAAATAGTTAAAACTGTATCAAATATTATGAATCACTCTGTATTACTTTGCACGCATACAAATGCATTTGATACACTGATCACTAGCACCAATACAGAAACTTATATTATGAATTTATATGTTGCTTGTAATTTCTTAAATATTTACACATAACATCTATGTTAAACACTAAATGTTCGACATAATACAACATTAAAAATAGAAAAGACAAAGAAAAGTGGCGCAAATATACGATATATGAATGTGTTGTTTTTTGCTGTATGTTGTCAAATGCAATTATTGTCATGTTTACTTTTTTGCTGATCCAGATAATGCCTGGACCAGTCAGAAACCATAACACAATTGAGCTGCAAAGACAAGATAATCAACATCTTAAGTCAAATGGAAATTGAATAAAGCACAATAAATATGCAGCTGACCTATATCTGTGGTTAATCAACCATCACACTCAGGGTACATGGCTCATCATAGCACATAGCACATCCTGGTAAATCTAACAATAAACATGGTCTGAAACATTGTTCAATAACTGAAATAAATTATATATAATATTGTTATAATAATTTAAAGGTTTTGGAACATGCAATATTCATTGAATTCACACAAAACTGTCTCCCTGTGATGCAGTTTGTTTGTAAACAAGGATCTGATACATGCCAAAGGTGACACTCCTGATAACAATTTTACTGTATGTGAGAAATCTTTAATCAACACGTTAACAGAAGCAATACTATACCTTGACTATGGCTTTCTACCGCTGATGTGTGAGGGAAATAATATTGAATACTGTGAAATAATAATATAAAATGAAACCATTCTATTGACATCTTTTCCCGACTATGACAAGTAACCCGCGCCATGCTGTTTCCACTATCATTGGGGTATCTATCCTCAATCAATAAAAATATAATGTCTTGTTATCACAACATTCGGGAAAGAATCTTCGAAAAACAAGTTTGGAAATCGTGCCAATTAATTTTCTCTGTTATGCATTGAACGAAAGAGCGAAATATTGACATAATTTTTAATTATATATTCACTCGCAACTAAAACATTTAGCTTTGCTCAAACCAGAAATATAGAGTGCTCATTGGATGTAACTTGGAAACCTTTTATTGACCATTTCCGCTTTGTGAACACAGTGAAATAGAATCTGGTTTATTATCACAACAGCTGAGACATATTTCTTAGCTATAACATTTTAAAACACATATTTTACAAACGTCGCTCATTAACAAATTCACAAGGTATAACTTATTTTATACGAACGACCAATTAAATGAGTCGTGTCCTAAATATATTGATTCCAACAAAGACGACTGCGCCATCTGTCAAAAGTTTGTTTACTTCCGGTATATAGAAGCGCATGGTAAACTATCTTTGTGCCCAGAAACATACTATTTTATATCAGTAATGCGATGGCCTACATATATTAACAATTTGTTAAGCTGATATGTGGGTTATTCTGATTATTTCCCGTCCGTTTTTCGTCAGTAAACTTTCTTGGTATGGCATCTTCTCAGATGATGCTATATATAGTAGCAGCTGTAAAATGTAGTTGACGTCTTATTATCCACAATGATTTTATTGGGAAAAAAGATGCCCACTTTAGTCTAGATTTATTGTCACATATGCTCTGTTTATTAAAGTGCCAGGACCATGGCTCAGGGTTTATGGCACATTTATAATTATCTCGCCGCAGTTTAAATTACTCCAGCAATGCTATATATAGGTCTACACAAAAGATACTTTTTGTTTTGGCGTTGTGTTGCGGTATGTAAGGTAACATCATCTGAACCTCATATGTTATAGGTGTCACCCAGTGTTAACAATGCTACTACAGCTTGTACTGTAGGATTAATCCTTTGGCTCAATCGGTAGAGCGTTGGACTCCTAATCTAGTTGTATTTTTCTGTCTCTGTTACATTTGGCGCCCACGTAGGGACCTGGGAGGGCGACTCCACAGGCATATGCTTCATAGGCTAGCAATGAAATAGTTGGTTCCCTTACATCGCTTCACAGCTTTGTAATATACCTCAAGTAAGAGACGAGGACGCCTCTGTCTCTGGAGGGGGAATAGAGGCCTAGATAGTTAACATTTTTTCATGGTCAGTTTTTAGGTTCTAACCTAGGAATAAACGGTCAATATATTTAGGTAAAATTTGTTATCTGTACTTCATAAAAACAAGTTAAGGTTTGCATTATTTTACCTACCTGATGCTAAATTTTCAGTTACATATAAGTTTTGTTGTTGAAAATGTGATTTTTTACAGTGTTTGGGCACCAGGAGTGTTGGTGCACTAAAATTGGTGTCTAATTTTCCCACATGAACAGCCTTAAATTAATGACCACTTCCCTGTACACTATCCTGTGATTATAGATAATAAATATACAGTACATGGCTATATATACTAGAAGGATTTTGTCCTGACTTAGAAAACTAGCTTTCAAAATCTTTTTGATAATATGACAACAGAGGCTTTAATATTGATATAAGGTTTACCCTGAGCATTGGTACAGGCACTCTATTATCATACACAGTAGGATACAACATTTTAAACCAGTTAAATGTTTGTATTATCAAATGAAAATGAATAATTAAGTAATTTACAATTTATGTAGAAATATTAAGTGGACCTTTCATTAAAATAAATAAATAAAATTGTAATGCATTTATTGGTAATATATTGCTGTGCCAAATCAATAGGGTGAAAAACTGCATTGGAAACATTATGAGTGTAACCATTGTATTCAAGTACGGTACAAGTTACTCCCCTTGAAACAAAGATTTGCAGAAATATAATATAAACTAGGCATATCTATTGGTTCTTGCACTATTACATGCACATCTACTTGATACTCCGAGAGACAATCTTAAAGACTATAAGGTGTAAGTCTGGTGACAGTTGGTTAAAATTGAGATTAAGTATATTTCACAAGGTGTAATGTTAAAAGAATAAAAAGTACAATGCTTTTAAAGTTAAAAAACTACTTCACTAGTGATATGGCTGGTGTAGTACAAACTAAACATACTGTAGTATAATGCAAAATTTTGGTATTTGACCAAGTAATAATGCGTCGTCATAGACTATTTTCATATAAAATGCTTCAATGTTTGATTAATGATACTCTGTAGTGACCCCACTGAGTGCAAAAATGTCAACTTTTATGACTTTCATAGATTTTCTTATTTTCTTGATTACTCCTTCATGAAAGAAAATAGCTATATATAGGGTCTTGAAACAATGTGCAACTTAATATAAGTTGCAAATTTAAACTTGACAATTGATTGTGCCAAACTTAAAAATATAAAATAAATGGCAAGTGCGCTGACTTCTTGCATTTGTTTTCATGAAATTAGTTATTTTAGTTTATTTTTACTACAAACGCATAAACGATTTTCAGTCAAAAATCAATTAGATGGTGATTGTCAAGATCAGTTCTTGATACCTTTGTTACTGTATTTACAACTTCAGACAAAATTAATTTTTTCAGGATCTGACAATATATAAGTGGATATATGTCTTTAATGAATTAATATCCAAATATCCAAAAATTGAAATACAGTGTACGGTACACAAATTATGCAAGATTAATAACATTATGTAATCTATAGAACAAAACATCTACATAGTCTCTGTATCTGTGTAAAATCATTGACATTTGATCATTCTGTTGTATATTTAGAGAACATCTCAATGTGGGAACATTTCTGGCAGAATGCTTGGGTAACACTGTACTGTGTTATATTGCGACCCTTGTGGAAATGGACATTACATCGATTCTATGGTCAGTGTGAATTACTCCGGATAACCTACAACTATAGTAAAGGAGCAGCCAGGACTAAGGAGATCGGTGGGTAGCTTATATCTACATGTACGCTTGATCTCTTTATTATATTGATTTGGAATGTTTTATAAGATTTTTGTAAGAAATTAAGAAATGGTTATGACAAGAGAGATAAGTAACATTAATTGTTTGTTTATTGGGGTTTAACATCCCTTCAAATCGTGTCTAGGTCATATCGAGACAGTGTCTGCTTGTGACAGTGCACACTGATGGCAACTGTATAGTGCTGTCTCATTGAAATATCAAGACAAAGACATATTAGCATGATACCTCACTTCTTCTACCCAGAAATACCGAGTGCTTAGCAGGGATCGAGAAGATAGCTTAATTTGAATGTCCTTGACACGGCTGGGACTTGAACCCCATCTACCTAATCACAAAGCAAATTCTTAACCAATAATTAAACCACTGCACCGGTAAAGTCGCATTAAGATAAACCACAAACATACTTACAGTCACAGTTAGAGAGATAGTCATAACAAGGGAGATAATTCACTAATTTAAAAGCATAAATAACTTCTAGTCACAGTTTATGAAGTAACTGGTTACGATGTGTGTTTTTGGTGTAAATTTGATTATTCATCATTCCTGAGAGGTGGTAATCTCGATAGCAAGCAATCTAAAGCTTACAAAGTTTGTCATAGTTAATTAAGTGAGCACTGATAGTGTTTGTGCTATATAAAAATTTGTTCTGTAAAAATATCTAAATATTGATATTTCTGTCACTAAGTTCCCAAAAATATCTTTAGTATATTGATAATTCATTGTTTATATCAGAACATATGTAAATTTTGTGTTCAATAGTCAGTACTAATTTGCATGAAACATCTCGATTTATTGTGAAATGAATATTGTAATGATAACATTCTGTTTCTTTGGCAATTTAAATTTTAAAAAACCCAACATACATATGTATATCCACTTTGCAGAAGGCAGTTTAAAACAATCAAGAATTGCCAAACTAAAAAAGTTAACATTCAGAGATGAAGATGTAGATGTAGATCATGCAGTTCTTGAGGTGATGCAAATTAAGGGGATTTCTGGGGATATGAATCCTAAGTAAGTATAAGTAGACTTCACAAAGTCTTTTGTCTTTTTGAAGATACGTAACCATGCATACAAATGTATCAGACATTTGACAAATGTCTCTTTAACAAGAAAAAATCCATCTGTTGATATATGTTTCTCTTTATTAGCTAGGTTAATGAATAAAGCCTTATAAAGGATCATTGTAGATAAACATTGTCTTCAATGAAGGTGTTAGGAACAATGATTACCTTGTAAATTAGTTTAAGAGAGAAAGTATATATTTTTGCCGCAAAATGAATACACTAGTACTTGATGTTGAAAAGTTTCCAATTTGATATATACATCATGTTACTTTTGTAGATTTAAAACCTGCTTTAAAGATTGTCTCTGCCAGATATGTGGATATAGCAAACTTACAAATGCAATTGAAAGTTTAAGAAAAACTAAATACGATAGCCAGGACAAGGAGCACGAAAAGAAACTTCAACAGGTCAGCCTATAACTAGATCTTTATAATGCAGTGCTAAGGCCATACAAAAGGAAATAATTGGTTCACAGGCAATTTCTTATTAATAAAGATGAGAGTTGGAGAAATTTTGTTATCATTTAAGATTCTGTATTTTATTTGGAGGGACAATCTTTTCTTTGAAATATGATCTCTTTTAAAGGGGTTATGGTTTCATTTGTATATTCCTAGCTAATTTTGTTGTTTAGAATAAATTAGAAAATACTTCCAGTATTATAGATACTGCAGTACTTATTCAGTATATTTATTCAACCTAAATAACAATAGGGAGATAAAATTTGTCAATAAAATGAGTGATTGGAAGGCTTTAAAGTAGATGGGATATGGCCTGAGACTTAAGTATTAAATAAAAAAAACTATAACCATCTAAAAGTCATCCACAATTAAACATGGTATATAGTCAGCTACACTGTATAGTCTATGAAATTAAATCTAGTGCTCAATGAAAAACTCATCAGAAATTAAAATGTTGACATTGCAGTTATGGGATGCTCTAAAACCGGACGAGAAACTGAAGGACAGAATAGGTGAACAGTGGAAAGACCTCGGCTTTCAAGGAGAGGATCCTATGACTGACTTTAGAGGAATGGGAATTTTGGGTTTAGATCAGCTGTTGTAAGTGTTTGCCCAATTTATATTTTTATACACTCATTAATCAGTATGAATTATGGTATAGTGTTGTCAGTTGTAATATGTACATAAATTCATTTGTATGTGTGTTTTTTCATTAACTTCATTGTCTAAAACATATCTGCTGAAAGATCTTGTCTGAAGCATTTCTTTACCACTACAGTGGAACCCCTTAAACAGAATTCCCATCAAACAGGCTAGGAATTCTCGCTTTGACTGTGCTCTAAATCATTCCCTACATTTCTGCTTCTCATATAAAAACTGAATTTCTTTGATTTGGAATACCAAACAAGATTTTTGGCCAAAAATATATGTTTACATGTACTTGTTGCTTAGATTGTTTTTTAATCGAAATCCAATATCAGGCATATTTTCACAGTTACTGTAAACAGAGTCTATTTTCAGGTTCTTTGCTGAGAAACACACAAAACTAGCCCAGACACTTCTTTCACTTTCAAATCACCCCCAGTATTCGTAAGTAATTTATTGTTTTTTTTATAATCTTGCTTGTACATATAATTTTTAAAGGAATATTTAGTTATACGCTTGGTGTGTTCAGATGACTGATGCTTCAGCCAAGCTTTAAATATTTTTTGTTATTGACCAACTCACTATGGCAGCACTTTCTTCATTATAGGTGGGAAAGCTATTTCAGTTTGTTTGAATAATATGAACATATTCAATATTACAGTGAATATTAAACCTAAAAAAAAGCAACATAAAACAATATCTAAACAACAAGAATTATTAGTGCAAAAATCCTCTGAAATGTGGTTAAAAAGGAGACAAGTGCAAGATTATAGGACCATACAATACAATATTGTTTATTAAAGTCTCATCATATATATGAATAAATAAATTACATACACA
>JAUMGZ010219650.1:0-11534 GCA_032359645.1 Pododesmus macrochisma
GAAAAATAATTACTGACCCAAGGGCAGAGAAATTATTACTTGGTGTCATAACAAACTCAACTGTTTTTAAGGACCCTAGAGGTTTTAATCTTGGAAAAGAAACCTACTATGTTAAAAGTTTCAATAACACCATGAACATGTTTCAGGACAAAAGAATTTCTTTCAGTGATGATCAGTAATTAATGAGATCTAACCTTGCTGTGTGTCACTGGAATGACAAATGTAAATAGAGATTACACATCAGTATGGAAAACAAGGCGACAAGATGCTCCAAGAAGTGCTAAGGGTAAAAAAAATTACAAGAAGCCTAACTATAACTACAGGACAAACATTTGAAATAGACAAATAAAGGACTTGTTTTAAAACTGATCTCTGTGAATGAATCACCACATAAACGTAAAAGAATAACATTTATGGAAATGGAATGATTTTAGTCATGTCAACTTTGTTTTCTTTAAATAACTACTGGCACATATTGGATACATATCAGTATAATGATACTGTTTGCATATTAAGTTTTTATACTGTATTGTAAAATGTACATTTTATTGCTGTCTATAAATAGGAAAATCATGTATATGTTACTGTAATTTATATAATATATACTGTACAAGTATTTGACCCCTAGTGTTTCAATGCTCACAGCACAGTTGTTTATGTTGACCACGTGCACGTGTTAATGTTTACCATGCGTCTTATCTGATCGTCAAGAGCTAAATTTATCAGCAACAGAGAAGAGGGACGGCCCTTTTCCTTAAAGGCTTAATTGCTTAGCGGGTGTATATTATGTAGGTCAGACTTCGGGCTTTAAGATAGTCACCCAGCAGGAGAACATGCGGTGTGGTTACACCGGTCAATGTGACCTCCACCTTTCAACTTCCCGCATGAGACAAGAAGTCTTAAGTATAGAAAAACATTTGAAAATTTAATAAAAGTAAGTACAACATAATCAAGACGATGTTTTAACTACATCAGTCCATTGACATTGGCAAACAAAGAAAAACGGGGGACGCATACCGAAAACAATAATAATACCGTAATGTAACCTCAGAGGAACATCATAAACTTCTGTTAAAGAAAGCTAAAAGAAAAATCAGGTGCCTACCAAAAGGTGAGCCTCTCTTTCTACACCAGCCGAGATGTTTCTGTGTCAATTTGGTAAATGGAAACATTTTTTGTAGTGAACGAAAGACGCATGTCACCAATGGAACCTGTCACTAATATCGTGACGAACGATCAAATGAGAAAAACTAAGTGACAGAATAGGAAAAGAAGCAGCAACAGTAACTAGAAAGCAAAGCAGTGGTGATAGACAGTAGGAAATTAGTATAAACCCATTATCGCATATTACAGCAGATATGACATCATTTAATCATTAGATATAATCAAAAGAATTTGAAAATGTGTGCGGGTTGGGTGTTAAGAAAGGACCAATCATGATCAGCCATCAGAGAGACATAAAGATTCGTTTACCTTTCAATCAATTATTATTCTTTTTGAAAACATTATTCCATTTTTGAATTTCTATTTTTTGAATTTTTCAAAATGAAAAAATCGATTCAGTTTTCCATTTTTCAATTTTAAAAATGAAAATAGAAAATCCATTCAACTTTTCATTTTGCATTTTTAAATTTCGTTTCTAAAATGAAAAATTAAATTCGATTTATCATTTTCGTGAAATATGGAGGAAAATAACAGGGTGTGTGGAATCATTTCAATTATTCACTGTCAAAATAATGCACTTTCCAATTTTTCATTTTTAATTTATTACACAAAAATGGAAGATGGAACTAAGGAATCCATTTTTAAATCGGATGATGACGGTTTGGGATATTCCCACCAACTACATTTCTTCTAACGTAACACATTAGATGCGGTATGATATGACACTGTGAACTCAAAGATGTACTTTTACCAAACTTAAGGTTTTCCTCTCCCCTCTCTGCTTCCCAATCAGGTTTAAAATAGCAAGGTCATCAGCTTTCCCTTGAGCTTCCATGTTTGTGTAGTTTTTCTTTTTATTGTTCCAAGACAACATAGATGAGGCCCTGGGTAGATGCTGGGCTGACTCTTGTATAATTATGTAAGATAATGAGAAAAGTTCACAATGATGCAGATATGATTGATATATATTTTGATATACACTACCCAGACTTTGTCACTAGCGGATTGCTGTTGAAATCCGAGCTTTTAAGGCAGAAATTAAACACTACCAAGACTTTGTCACTAACGGATTGCTGTTGACATCCAAGCTTTTAAGAGAGGGTTATACACTACCCAGACTTTGTCACTAGAGGATTGCTGTTGACATCCAACTTTCGAGGCAGGGTTATACACTACCAAGACCTCGGTCTGCCCTCAGGAAGTATGGCCGCCATCATGATACAGTGGGGAGATTTGACAAGTCTGTTTCTGATATAATTATAGACATTGTCCCTACGTTTCCAGTTTTTTAATAGAAGTTCGTGATGTTTCCTTTTTTAGATAATAAATGTATATTTGGTATATGTGTGCGTCCAAAGTTTTCTTATTGTTGTCCAATGTCCATAACGGTCTGAGAATATCGTCTTGGTTTTCAATTTACTATTTCATAATATCGTCTTGGTTTTTCAAATTTACTACTTTAAAATAAGCATCAAATTTAGTGACCATTGAGTGAGTATCATGTTATAGATCTGCTTTGCTTAAAGTTGAAATTATTTAAGAATTAATTTGTGATTTAATAACGCTCATTAGGTGATGAATATAGATGGCCCACGTGTGACATGAATGAACTGCAAAACCGAAAATGCGAACCTTTTTTTCGCTTTTATAGAAAATTCTAAAAGTGGATAGTGGTGATGGATGATATACAGTAGTTCATTATTAAATGTAATACAACACGATTCAATAGCATTTAACAATCCAAAATATTTAAGAAAATTAGTTTCAATATCAATTTTCTATGACATAAAGTGTCCATCGTCTGTTATTGTGGCTAATACGACATATATACCTTTTTCACTAACATTTTTATAAAACAAAATTTGGTTGAGATTTAACTTGAAATATATAATAAGACCATATAGATCTGAATATAATTACAATTCATTTTCTTTGTCCGGAACATTATTTAAAAGTATCTTTCCAAAAAATATTGAACTATTCACACTGCATTGTTTTATATTATCATTTCCACAATTATCTAAAAGATATGAATTAAAATCAAAATAGAATATTATTTTCCAGCTTCTATTACTGGTTAGATATCTTCGTATCCAGCTTGATTTTTAAGCATTATAAAAGATTTTAATTCTAGTATTTTTATTCCACCTTACTGATAATTCTGTATTGAGACATTTTGTTTAAGTTTGTCTATAGGGCCGTCTAATACATGTACGAAGTTATACATGATAGCTAATAATTCATTTAAAGATGATGGTTCTGTGTTATTGAGATGTATATATATATAAGGTGTTAAAAAGTAAGTTGCGCTCTACTCCAATTTGCTCTAATGGCTTAGTTTTAATATTTTATTTTGTCATAAAGTAGTAAATATGATCAACCATATGGACGGACATGGACAAACAAAAGGAAAACATGGGACGCACACAGGAACAAAATACAATTATAAACTAAAAAAAGAAACATCATAATTTCCTATTCAAAAACTAAAAGCGAAGCAAGGTGCTGGCGATTGAGAAAGCGTTTCCTGCCACATATATGTTACCTACTGCTATGTCTGCGTGTCATTTTAGTGAATGGCAACTCTTTCCACAGTAAATTCATAATTAATCTTTATCATTTTAAAATCATTGAAATCAGCACCAATCATATTAAATATATTTCTTCCTCATCAATGTTTATTCCCTCTATGTTATTGTTGTTATGTGTTTTAATGCCACATATCTCATCACATAATATAAAGATGTAATTAGCTATTGGGTGGCCTGGACGACAAGAACGACCAATATATATTGGGTTCGACAGATTTTCCCTTTGATTGATTACTTTACTATGTTTGTTTTAAAACGTTTGATCCATTTCTGAACATCACTACCAAAATTAAAGAATATAATGTTGTTTTTATGTATTTCTATGAAATAGTGTCGAATGTTTTTTAGAAATAAATAACAAGTAATAGGCCTGATGTTATTTTTAATTCTGTGAACTCAATAAAGTCTTTAATTGATCTAAAGGTTTCACCTATGTAACGTCAACTTAAAATTCAGTTCTCAATTCGTAAAATTGTTTAACACTAAACTTATAATTATTCTTGCTGCTGTTGAGCCTGAGACATTTTTATAGGCAGCAATTAGTTAAGAGAAATGTCTCCAATTTTTAAAATATTATCTTGGTTTTTTAGCTTAAGGTATATAGTTTAAATTGCCAACGTTTTAAGTAAATGATAGGTCGCCTAATCTAAAACTAGGATTTATATAACAAACAAAGAAATGACCAATATTTATCCAAAAACATTTTATAAAAATTTCAGAAGTAAATCTATTATCTCCAGGGCACTGAATATTTTTCATTTTAGGCAGAGCCTGTGTAGATTTGCTGTATTAAATTAACCCTTCTAGCCTGTAAGATTCATCAACTGTTATATATTGTAGTTACTTAAATAGTTGGTTAAATATATGTCTTGGATAACTTTTTCTTCAGTATATCGTGATTTGTAAAATGATTCAGTTTCTTCCAGTCTTTCTTTTTGATAAGTTAAAATCTCTGTATTTAATTTTGCTTACAGAGTTATAAGATTCCAGGCCACACAAATATTCGGTTAGTTTTTCACCTTCTCTTATCCATTGAGCCCTGGATCTTGTGCAAGCACTTTGTAAATTTTGCTGACGGAGTTTGTTAATTTTTACATTGGAATTGGAATGAAAAGGATCTTTAAAAAAAAGTTCACCAACGCTATTAAACGGTCAAGTTGGAGTTTTACACGTAGTCAAAAGATATAGTTTAAAATGTACATCTGACAGCTGTTATATACAATTATTCCTCATCAATACAGATAATATTATTATGCAATGTAGCATCAGAGGTCTATAAAAATAGGCTGAATATCAAAAAAGGGCAATAGGGTTTACAAGGAATATAGTCAAGATCTAGTTTTTCCGAGAAGTCAATTCCTTATCAACAATGAATACATTATAATGCAATTTGTTATATTCACCGCTTGAATGACAAAAGAAGAGACCACATAGGCCTTAAAGTTCATCTGGTTTCAACTCAAGTGTATACTAGTAAATTGCACTTTGTACTAACTTTTTTTATCTGTGTCCCAGGGTTACAACATTTTCAATCATTTAGACATTGTCAAACTTCTTCCATTTCGGTCCACTAGAGGTGCATCATGCGGGCCAAGATAAATAACCTGAACAAATCGAAATAGTTATTCCCAACGAGATTCCCGAGAGTTCGACAGCGTAAATCATGTTGACCCAAAACATGTAACCTATTTTGAACCAAGTGCCACGTTTAAAAAAAAATTGTTTTTCCCATCTTCAATTTGATAAGTTTTTAAATTAATCTTTCTTACTTTTATCTTTTTTCAATTTTATGATGTAGAATATCACCCAAATGCGAAGTTAAAAGATTCCTCAATCATTTATAGGATCCAATTTCACCTTGCTTCTACCATTCTTTTGGAAAACCACCGTGACCATGTCCATGGACTAAAGCCTTTTGAAAATTGTCTTTATATAATTTTAATAGGTTGTTTTAAGCGTCTTCTGTTCTGGTGATTTTATAATGTATTTGTATCCTTTCAACTAGATTGAGTTTTCTGGGGTCCAAATAGTTATTTCATTAAGCATCAAACTACGATTTTCAAGAAATACAAATGCAAAAACACCGTTTGATAAATCACAACTAGAAAACCGACTGATAAAGAAGATAAAGAAGACGCGACATAATTTCATTATTTTTTGACATGAAGTCGTCTTTTTGATAACTTATAAACGCTTACAATATCGCACCTGTTTTCGCTTTTAGTTTTTTAAAAGAAATTCGTGATGTTTCCATATTTAGTTAATAAATGTTTATTTGGTTCTGTGTGCGTCCAATTTTTTCTTATTGTTTGCCAATGTCCATTGACTTACGGCCTTACAATATCTTCTTGTTTTTCGATTTACTATTTTCTTTATGATAATTTATAATCATTTGTTGAAAATTCTTGTAGATGCAAATACAACAACTGAAGGCGAAACAGCAGGAGGTACAACCACATTAGTGGAAGACAAAACCACAACATCAACTGGTACACCTACTACAACTGAAGGAAGAAACACAAGTACGTCTAGTACGTGTCAATGTCCTTGCAGTAGGGTAATTGACAAAAGTATGACCAATATGACAAATGAGCGTCTTCAAACTTTAATCACTGAACTTGAAAAGAAACTAAAAGTTGATAAATCTAAACTATCATCCACAATTAGAAAACGTACATCTGCAAGAGACAATCGTCGATCTGCACAGTCCATTGGTTACGTTGGAGCAATCATCTTGGTATCTGTCATATTCCTGGTGATAGCTTTCGACATGCCATTGCTGATTCAACATTTTAAAATGTTTTTGCATAATATTAACGTTGTTAAATGCCAGTGCAGAAAAACAAAGAACAAAGTTCAAAATCTTAGTAAACAAGCCTGGAAAAAAGATGAAACTTTCTGTTAGAGATATGAATTGTTTGTTGTGTAATCTAAATATTGTCAGAAATTGAACATCAGTCTTACAGATGCATGGGGGGAGTCTACACGTCATTTGATATAATGCCATATATCTCCAATTAGATGTAAAAAACGTAATGGTTTTTGAAAATGAACAAACCTCAGTATATCGAAACTTCCAAGAAAATGTTTAATTTACGCGTTTTACAAGAGCAAATAACATTTGTTATTAGTTCACCATGAGCACGATCAGCAGCACATTTCTACAGCTGCCTTGTTTTTAATTTAATTTCAAATTTCAAATTTAAACGTTTGTATTACAATACAAATAAGATGCATTACAATATTCAAAAAGTAATTTGCCTGAATGATTTATCATGAACACATAAAACTCAACATGTTTTTTAGGTAAAAAAAAAGTCACTAATGTTTAGTACGATCCTTAACTTAAGGAAAATAATTCACATTTTTGCTACTTAAAAATCTTTTTTCAAATTGATAACACAAATTATATATAATTCATCATCCTGGCATGTGTACTGTTAGTTTAACACATTCATAAGTTATTTATGTGTGTGTGTGTGTGTGTGTGTGTGTGTGTGTGTGTGTGTGAAAGAGAGAGACGAATTGAATCACCAATCATTGTATTTGAATACTTTGTTGATTTTGTAAAATGACAAATTTATAAAAAAAAAATATTCGTGTTTCTTTTCATTAGTGTTGACGATATTTTATTATTTGATATTTTTGATATTTTATAAGAATAAAGTAGAAAGGCCGTGCTATGAACGGTTATGTTGGTGACATCATTATTCTGATCGGTTGTGTTCTTCCTACACTGTGTTTTTATCATGTAATTATTTAGAAATGTATTCATTATATTTTGTTAATCTAAACATTTGTTGAAATTGCATTGAAAATATAATTGTCTATTAAATTTTCCATTGTATTTATAAATTTAGAACTTATTTCACATTTCAATATTCTTTATTGTTGACGATATTTTGATTATTTGATATTTAAGAGAAATAAAATAGAAAGGCCATGACACTAAATCTGTGAATGCTTATGCCGTTGGAATCATTATTCTGAGAGGTTGTGTACTTTCTGCACTGTGTAATTCTTATGTAATTATTTAGAACATTTTCAATTTCATTTTTTTAACATGAAGGTAGCTTTGTTGAAATTGCATTGAAAATGTTATTGTCTATTTAGTTTTCCATTGTATTTATACATTAAGAACTTATTTTACAATTTGATATAAACTATTATGCGTTTATATATTATGGTTCATTACAAAATATACACAAAGGTATAGTAGTTCTGTCTATTAGATTCAGGACTATATTGCTACCCATTAACATTTTAAATTTGATATAGATAAATGTTTAACAGACCAATGCAACACGGTTAATTTTGATGAGAAAATTTTAAAATTTAGCTATTAATTCACAAAACTAGATTTGATACCGAAGTCAATACGTTTTTGATTACCTAGGCAACCTATAAATATTATATATAAAATAGACATAAACGAGTGTGAGAGGACTATGTCTTGGATTCCCGGCCTACATTTGCATTTAGCTACTAATCGACCGCTATCAACAAACGCTCACGAGAAATGATTTTAGAATATAGAAAAACCAAGATAAACATAGGTTGGGATGGCAAAAGGGGACGTAGTAAAGCGTGACGGTTGGAAACATTTATATCCAATGTAATATTAAGAGTCAGTATAATGGTCAGTATTTTCCTTTTTTCAATATGAATAAGATTCCATAGGCATTAGCACGATACTTTGAGGTTGCATATTATCAGGGTCATACTTTTTATTATTATTATTATGCTTTTTTGCGTAATCATGTAGATTTTGTTGAATATTTATTTACAGAATTTTGCTACATTTATGTCTTGTTAACTCAACAGCATTGAGTACACAGATCACAGTTTTAATTTAAATCACTGGATTTTGGTACATGTAAGCAGTGAGATATTGATAATTATGTAGAGAAAACATTTATGTATCATCGTTCTATTCCTGTATATAACACAACTTTATTATTTATTTTATAAAACACTTTTAAAAGATTCTATCACATATTGATATATATGAAACATTGAGATGATATTTAAAAGTGTACTAAGGATGATCAAAATCTATATTTCTTAAAGAATATATAATTTTGTTGTAAATGTATTAAATTGTACCCTGATAAAGGAGCTGGTCTGCTTCAAAAATTCCGATTTTGATAATCTTTACACTGTTAAATATCATTTTAATGTTCATATCAAACCTCACCGATGATATGTATTCTTTTCTTATACGTATACATTCAGTGTACATTTGGATTTTATCGTATACTCTTTTTAGTGTTACATATATGTATTTTTCACACAACGAGTATGCATACTCATCGTTGTTATGCACCAATGTTGTTAAGCAGTCGATTTATAAGATTATCGTATTAAAGGTTTTATAGATATTTTTTCAAACAAAAAGATGATATTTCAAAAGTAAAATATTCTTGTGAACTAACTTCTAAAAAATACATCTGAATTGTAGAAATCAATTATCATTTATTTGTAAATATTTATCAACTTCTTATAAAAGTTTGTATAAGGTTTACAATTTCGATTCAGTGATATTTTAGAAGTCGTTGTGGTACATTGAGATTTATTCAGGCAATTATATAATTCATTTTTGTTGCATAATTACTCCATTTATGTATATTTCTAAATGTTGATATAATATACATATTAGAAAAAGGAATATTATCTTAATATAACACAGACAATTAATATGTTTGCTGTTTTGGCATTCTACATATCATCTTTACACATACTACAAAATATGATATGGTCATTAACATTTTCATATATTGAGTGAAAAAGTGGTCAGGATATAACTAGTGATTAAACCTCCTACGTACAAATACGTTACATATCATATAGTTTACTTACACAGAAATTAACTTAATACTCACGAATTTAACTAATTATGTTGTAGATGATCTATACTTGACTACAACTAGTATTGTGTCCATTTACCGCATCTTAATGGCATATACTTTGTCATTGTAAACCTTCTAAGAAAACTACTAGGACTCAATGAATGACTCCAGTTGAAAGCTCCATATATTGAGATAACTGGGTCCTGATATCCGTCCTTCTAGTTGTTAGATGGACTTCGCGTTGTTCATTAATTTTGAGCTAACACTGGTGTAATAGCAATTACTTTTTTCTTTACTAGCACAGTACTTTGTAAGTGTTTATTCTCCAACAGTCCCCAGGTTTTTTTTAATATTTACGTCTGTCAGTAAAAGGGTTAGTAGTTGCTGTTGTACTTCTGCAAGCAGACTGATTGTTTATCAATGTCACTATTCATATTCCTAAGTATATGAGGAGTCTTCGATTTTAACATGTTTCAGCCACTGTTTTACGCTTCATCCTGCTTGGCTACGTCCAACGTTCGTTTTTCCAATTGCCTTCTGTAAATATATCAATTTGATGAGGGCGGTCGGTAGTCGAGATGATTGCCAGAGCTATTATGTGTATTTATTCAAATTTCAAATGTATGTCAATACCAAAGACTTCTTTTCTTGTGCGGTAAGTGGGAAGGTTATGCATCAATAACCGGTTTAAATTCACCGACTGGTTTCGTGCTTTGTGACCGTCCTAAGTCAGTACGCACGGATAACTAGTTTTGAGAATTGTTGTGACGTCAATTCATTTTCATTTCATTCTGTTGTATGATGCGGCTATTGTTGGTCTGCCTTTCGTTCTTTTGATTATCTTCATCCTGGAAAAAGTTTTTACATCGTCCTAATATTATAAATCACCTCTTTTTTAACAATATTAAATTAAAAATGGTCATTTCTGCTTCTGATTGGCTGTTAACGTTTAACTACTGCACCTATATATTAAAAGTTTATATTTGCTACCACAAGACAGATAAGGCAAAATACGAAACAAATTATGTATAGTTAAGTTGTGTTGTTTTACGACTGTGTACTGGCATACATCCTTTATGTATCTACAGTAGTGTATTGTAATGTAAATTGTTCATACATGTATATGCGTATATGCGTATTTTTGAATTTATTAAATAGATATTTGTTTTCTTATCATTAGGTTACATGAATCACAGGTTAATTTTTTTTTCTATATTCATCGTTCACAGTTTAAAGTTTATCGCATGTCGTTTGTAAAATACAACATTCACCATTTTCAACAGGCAACACGGTCAATTTTGACAAAACTTATCTATTATGGATGTCCAATCATGGTCCCTATTCAAAAGTACATTCGATTTTTCCATACGCACACTAATATTGCCACCAAGCTACATCTACAGCTTTGTACAGATCGTTATTGTTTATTGTTAAGATAAGATAGTCAGAATATCTAGAACGTCTATATGAATGTGGCTGAAAATATTGCAAAGTGAAACGGACCACCAATAAACAAAGTATATAGACAAAACAAGTAATCTCTGTATTAGAAGATTTCCTATAATCTTATTTTTCAGAACAGTGTCAGACATTACCGAGCTTAATCAAATAGGATAGTCTCCTGATTAGCTGAGATACTTCATTTTTTCCATAATTGAATTCCAAACATTCTCTATGGGTTATTACTCGAATATTAAATAGCCAATACGTATTGACATTGGCTACTAGATAACAATAGAGAAATCACAAAATCAAGCTTGGTATGACATGACCGAATCAAGGACTTAATGCGGCATTTTGTTCCATGAAATCGTGTTGTTGTTGTTGTTTGTTGTTGGTGTTTTATTGTTGTTTTGTTGTTGTTGTTGTTGTTGTTGTTGTTGTTGTTGTTGTTGTTATTGTTGTTGTTGTTGTTGTTGTTGTTGTTGTT
>JAUMGZ010219661.1:0-36137 GCA_032359645.1 Pododesmus macrochisma
TTATAGTGCTGTCTCACTGAAACATCACACCGCAGACACATTGACATGATACTTCACTCGGTCACATTATCCTGACATCGAGCATACCAGTCCTCCTCTTACCCAGAAATGCTGGGCGCTTAGCTTGCCTAATTTTAAAGTCTTAGGTTTTGACCCAACCAGGATTTGATCCCACCAATGTGGATTCTAGCACCAGTCAACCAGCATGAAGCGAGCACCCTAACCGCTGGGCCACCGCGCTGGTTAAAGATATTTTAGAATAAACCTCGAAAAATTTTAAGAGATGTTTTAGATTGCTTCAAAAAATCAAGACCAAATTGTATGACCATTTTGGAAATTAGAAACTAGCATATTCTTATTGCTGAACATTAATTTCCTATAAGTTGTTAGTGGAGTTCTCAATGGACAAGAATTCAATGGTGGTAAAAGGAAAGATCATCATGTATTCAATATAGTTCAAGATTTGCAGGATTAAAGGACTTGAAATTATAACTAGAAATTCAAAATATTTTTGTTTATCTTAACTTTAAACTTGCACAATTCCAAGTACAAATCAGTCTTACTAGTTAAAGCATGATTCTACAATTAACTGTTTGGTAGAAAGTGTGATAACAAAAATTTCAAGATAGCCATCAGATCAACCATCATGTATTTTTTATATTCTCAAACATATTCATGTGTGCGATACAAGACATTTGTACACTTCAAAGTCCCATCTTATTGGCTGGATTGGTTTGTTTAATTTAATTGGGGCTTATAATGTCACTTCCAGAATATTTCACTGATATCGTGACAATAATAGCTTGATTGGATCATAAGATATAGATATTACAAGTTTTTCAAAATGGCTGACACGTCTTCTTTAATGTAAGAAAAATTTAGAAAAAAAATTTCATGAAAAGAAATTCAAAATACCTACTTCAAATAATTCTTCCATGAAAGATTTTACTATGCACAATTCCAAATACAAATGAGTCTAATTATGAAAAACCCATGTATGACTAACTGTTTCTGAGGCAATGTAATAACAATATTTTCAAGATGGCCACCAGATTTTTCATTTTTGAACAACTAGAATTCATAAGGAATCATTCTGTGAGGATTCTATGATTGAAAAATACTGTACTCAGAAACACTAAATTTCAAATCCAGCCAGACAATTCACACAAACAACCTTATCAGCTTACGAGTAACTGAATTTACTAAAGACATGCTCTGGAAATAAAGATTTCAGAAAATGTCTATGCGTTAAAGGGCCTAAAAAACTGGTAAAAATTGACAAAAATACTCAAATTTGGCCTTCAACATGAGTATTTATGTAAACAGTCTTCTGATAAAGTTTAATGATACGTTAGTGTTTTAAAACATGTTAAAAAAATACTTGAGAAACAATATGCATGCACACAAAGATGGACAGTATGTATGAATATGCCTAATTTAATGTAGCCTTCTTTCTCTAAAGCAAGTGATAATTATGTATAGTGTAGTAGTGTATTTACAGTTTTGCATTAAGATTCTTTATGAAACAACTTAAATGTTAAATCATTTCAATCAACTGTCTATTTCAGAATGTAAAAGGATTTTGATATAAAAATTTGATGGTTATACAAAACACTGACTGAATTGGGGTATAACGACTATTTTTTTTTTTCTTTCAAAAATGTGTAAATGCTCCATACTGATTGGTACAAACATAACCAATTACATAACAAAATCTTGCATGTTACTAGATATGATTTTTCTTCTGTATAAATCTCTTGACTTTACTGATATAAAATGTAGTAATATTGCATATCAACATCAAAAGTGCTTAATTTCATTGTCAATTTATAAAACACACAAATGTAGATAAGAAATCACAGGTTGTACGTCACAAGGAGAACATTCAACAGGTTGTACGTCACAAGGAGAACATTCACCAGGTTGTACGTCACAAGGAGAACATTCAACAGGTTGTACGTCACAAGGAGAACATTCAACAGGTTGTACGTCACAAGGAGAACATTCAACAGTTATATTCAAATGTATGTCTTTACATGTATTCAAATATTCAAAAACTATAAATCCTGCAAGCAAGACATGTCCCCAAGGATTGTCAGTTAAAGGATCAAATATGAACAAGAGGCCCCTCGAAAGTAAATCTGGATGAAATAGGCCTATAAGTAAATATTTGCATTTGAATACTTTTTAACTCAGAGTCACGCCTTCAACAAACTTGATTCTCCATGCCCTTAAGTTATTACATACCAGAGAATTCAGCACTAGGCCTTCAAGTTTATAAGATTTTTTGAAATTTTGTAAAATTCTCCCCGTTTGGGCCCCTAAATGGCTTCCCTTGGGACTAAACTCCATCATTTAAACAAATATAAAAACCTCTTCCCTTAAAATTAGATAAGCCTTCTACCTGTTTTGGATGAAATTGGTCTAGTAGTTTTGGACAGGAAATGAAAAATGTGAAAAAGTTAACAAATTTGCTACATATTTATGTTGTGTTGAAGTTTGACCCAAAAAAGTGTAACCTATTTTTGACCCTAGATTCACGCCTTGAACAAACTTGGTTCTCTATGCCCTAAAGTAAATACATGCATTGTACCAATGAATTAAGCTCTAGGCCATCTAGTTCATCGGAAGATTTCTAAAATTTTGTCTAATTCTCCCCATTTGGAACCCAAAAATGGCGCCCACTGGGCGCTGAACCCCATCATTTTAACAAATCTGAGCCCCTCCCCCTAGGAATACTTTCTTCCAAGTTTGGATAAAATTAATCCAGTGGTTTAGGGGAAGAAGTCAAAAATGTGAAAAGTTAACGACGATGACGAACCGGATTTGTATGAGAAAAGTCCACCCTGGACCTAATTTGGTTAAGAAGTTTTGGGCAAGATGTCAAAATGTGAAAAGTTATATTTGCAATAGTGTTGAACTTTGACCCCAAAACGTGTAACCTAATTTTGACCCCAGGGTCACACCTTTAATAAACTTTGTTCTCCATGCCCTAAAGTTGCTAAATTTAAAAGCATTAAAGCGCTAATAATCTTCCAGTTTACTACTTTTTGGAAACTTGAGAAACACAAATGATTAATAATTCTTTTCTCGTGAGAAATGTACTACTGCTTTGCCAAACCGGAAAAGGATAAAAATATCTTAGTAAAAATTTATTTTTTCGATTTATCACATTTTTGCATGGATGTTTTGTTTTTGTTTTGTGTTTTAAGGGCTTATTGTCCGATCAACAGCTAAGGTAATTTACGGATGTGCCAGTTTTACTGGTGGAGGAAACCGGAGTATCCGGAGTAAACAACCGACCTACGGCAAGTCGATGGCAACTTTTTCACACAAGGCCGCCCTGGACGGGAATCGAACCTAGCACACTTTTCATTCTGTAAACACTCATTATCTTCCTACATGAAATTTTGATTGGCTGAACATTCAATTGTTATCAATGACATATAAATTGGTAGACTGGTGCTAGAATCCAAGGTCATGGGATCAAATCCTGGTCCGGTCAAAACCTAAGACTTTGAAATTAGGCAATCTTCTCGCTCCCTGCTAAAGCGCTCAGCATTACTGGGTAGGATGAGGATGACTGGTTGGCTTAGTTTCAGGAAAATGTGACCAAGTCACCATAAATGTGCACTGTCACAAGCAGACACTGTCTCAATATGACCTATACATGAATTAAAGGGACACATAACCCCAATAAAACAAAACAAACAAACTTGTTTTAGCTCACCAAAGGCTCACTTTACTGAACATCTCTTAAGACTCATTTCATAAATTTAGAAATAAATCCATAGGATATGGTAGCAGTTAAAATTTACCAGTTGTATTTAAAAGAGAGAAGAAATGATGATTAGGAAATACATTAATTATACTAAGAGAAATATGAAAATAACAAATTACAATAAAAAAAGTCTATCTACATCAAGTATGTAATAGAATAATGATTGTATCTCACAGCAGCATTTCTATGTAAATGAACAGAAAATATTCAACTTGCGTAAATCAATCATTTACCTTAAGTGCAGATGAAGGTCGATTTTCCCATAAATACAGCATGTTGACAAGGGTTGTTTCCCCTAACTTACAAATTTGAATGCGAGACGCATGAACAATACTCTTGAGAAAGATATTTAATGTGGATAGGAAGTTTTCTATGATGCTTGTTGTCTTCTCTTGTCTACAGAGAACAAATAGAAAAGACAATTTACTTGTTAAAATTCATGGAACAGGAAGGACAGTACTGCCTCATTGAAGACAAAAGAAGGTGAAAGTAGATCATTCTTAAGTGTTACTCATTCTAACACATAGACTGGTTCTCTCCCTTTGTTACACTGCTCTCTCTCTCTCCCCCAGGGCAGCGCTCCGCTATACAAAGACAGGTAGCTAGCAGCCATCTTGGGTAGGTTTTCCTACTCCAGCGATATGCGCATATTTCGCGTGTTGGTTATGACGTCATCGAAAAACAGCTTTCTTCTATGAAACTGCCAAACTTGTCATAGTGGAAGGTAAAAAAAAAAGGAAACCAGATATACTAGTAGTTGAACCATATCGCCTTACCTTATATTTTTGAAAACTTCAGTAAAGAAGTTAATAAGGCGCTTGGGTCGCAGGTCACACTGACTTGTAGCCCCACTGATCAAAGTCTTAATTAATCTTGACAGTAAAGCTTTTTCTACAGTGCATTCGTGGTCACCAAACATTCCACAGAACAATCCAATCAGGGCTGAGAAAAGATGAAGCAATGAAATCTGAACTGAAGATATTACTTTATCAAGTATGTACTTATATACGACAAGATATTTCTATCGTTAAATTTATATTTATTAAGTAGTATTACTGCACTAACATGGTGAATAGTATTTGTGTTTAAATTAGCTAACAAAAGATGCAGACAATCTCACTTTCAACAGTTTTCCACATTTTCTCCAAATCAAATTTCAATAGAAAATTACCAGTTAATATTTGATATCAATAAACCTTTATATTAATTGACTTTTGATCTCTGCAATTCATTCTGTATTTAAATTGTTCCACATGTACAGTTATATAAAAGTATCGTACTGTGCCAGTTGTCTGATGTGAATTCCGTCCAGTATTTACGAACTGTAAGTATGTTTTTCATTAAGATGTTGCTGTAGTCTCTACCAAACGCACAACACATGTAATCATCTTTCAACACGTCTATTATATGCTTCAACATTAAGGAGCACTTCAGCCTAGGTCCTCCTGTTAAAACAAAAATCATATATTAGCCCTTGAGAACAGGGTTTAACAATTGGCTACACTTTATGTTGCTAGGTAACAAGATGCACCACAAATCTTACTTTTCAGTTGATACTGAATTGTTTATATTTTAATTCTCAATAGTTGCTCAATCATCTTATCTTCTCACTTTAACAAGGTTTTTAAATTCTAAATTCATATTCCCCTTTGGGTCCCTTGATGACAGTTGATTTGGAGCTTTGCTTCGGGTCAAAGGTGGGGTCCTCTCACCCATTTGGTTGGTTTGATGTCATTTTTAATGCCTGTCTCACTTTGCTGGTTCATTCTGGGTTTTTTTTTGTTTGTATTAAGGGCTTATTGTCAGCAGCTAAGGTCATTTACGGACGTGCCAGTTTTACTGGTGGAGGAAACCGGAGTAAACCACCGACCTACGGCAAGTCGGTTAATTTTGGTGGTGACTTTTTAATGAAGCTGTTGTTTGTTTGTCAATAACTTTGTTCAGTTGATCCTATTTCTTCTCGATTTAAAATCTGACACATTATTAAAACATCTGAATTGCCTTTTTCTAAAATTGATTCTTATCATGATGACCAATAATATAATAATTTTATAATAATATAACATAATAATATTAATGATAAAATTAAGCCTTCCTACCTACTTAATGCTCCTCACTACTTTTGTAGCAGAATCAATTTTGAACAATGGTTGGATTTGTTCAAAATAGTTATTGGCAAAATGTGTGTATTAATTCATTTAAATAACCAAAAGAGATCCCTTTAAGCTTTTTAACAAGTCACAGAAAATTTGCATTTATTCATATTCATACGTTTGTTTGCTTGGCGTATGACAAGTTTAAACAGAGCACTAATTTCCTGCTTTTTCTTCTCTTTATTATTTAGGGCTGTTGTAGACTGGGGTTCTTTGCCCTTCTGTAATGTAGCTGTTTCTACCCCCACATAAGCACACACTGACTGCAAACAAAAAATATCATTATTATCATTATTATTATCATTATTACCTCCTAGTTAACAGCCACATGAACTCATACACATGTTTACTGCATATGTAACAAATTATGGTTAATGCACGTAAAAAAGTACCAGATATAAATTATCTTATTATTATTGATTGAAGTTAAAAATCAGTTTTATTTGCTTCAAACTGAAACAAATGCAGTGTGATATAGCTGCCGGGACCATAGCTAATTTTGGCCTTAAATTTTGGACAGTTGGCAACAATAGAGCTACATATCATAGACTCATTTAGATTTGCTATTGAATTTTCACAGTGACCACAGATTGGGTTGTGTTCTATGAAGCTAACTTGAGCCAATATACAGTTTGTATCTTTCTCTGAAAATATGTGATCCTGTCTTAAGAGACCACCTGTCTTATGTGACCTTATTCTTGGAAGGTTACATAAGACAAGTTTGACTGTAATTATCTTTTAAACAAAGACTGATACATATACATATATAAACACTAATTAGCTTCACTTTACCTTGAACACTTCATCCCAGGAGCAGATACGGTCCCTTTTATTTACTTTTTCAGAATTTCTGTCAAGATGTTTTATAACACTTGATTTGTTCAGCAGAAGACGTAACTTTTCAGCGTTTTTCTAAATGAAATAAGAGAACATATTTAATATAAATTGCAACACATTTCTTACTTCAAATCTTTTACACATCAGGTACAATGTACCAAGTGAAAGAAAAAATATATATTATCAAAGCTGTTAGTTTCAAACAATTTTTACAAAGAAGGAATTTGAAAATTGTCTTTTGACACTTGATTTAAAACAAAACAAAAAATTATTTTAATATTTTCTTTCCATCATATTAAAACTTACTTTATTTGAATATTCGTATAAAAAAAATTCTTCATTGGCAAAAAGACATGAACAGGCTTTCAAAGAATATATATTTATAAATATTCCTCAATCATAATAGTAATACTGTTTCCTATGTTCATGTTTCATAAAGTAATATCGTTTCATATGTAATATTGGTAGGTAAGTATTTTTTGTTAGTAAATTTGTTTCATATTCTCATTTAAATATAAATATTGTTTCACATTCTGTATTTCTTCAATAATAATTTCTAGTATATATACTAATGCTGTTTCATATTCTTCTTTAATGATGTTGTGTCATATTCTTCATTATAATAATTTGTTAATATTCTTTATTATAACAATTTGTTCCTATTTTTCATTATAACAATTTGTTCCTATTCTTCCTGTTTTAATTTGTATTCTACATTCTTCATATTAATGTTATTTTCTATTCTTTATTATGTTAATATCAGTCTTTCCGAAGGTTTTTTCAGAATAACCAGACAATTTGGCTGGTGAAATGTTATAAATTACCATACAAAATCAAAATTTACCAGACCAAAAGTTTTGCACGTAGACTAACTCTAGATCTATTCATCACATCATGAATGCAGGGTGTCAAGCGATTTTTTGTCCAAAAAATATAGGAATTTTTTCCGAAAAAAATAGAAAACATATAGGAATTTTAGGTAAAAAATATAGATAATTATAGAAATTTATGCTTCAATTTCAATTGAAACAACAAAATGTTTACTCTAGAAAAACAAAAAGAAGAAATATTTTTACCCAAATGGTGTAACATTATAATGAAACACAGACTGAACAATTTTTCTTTTACTGCATGGTTACCACAACTATGAATGAATGAATGAATGGCCTCCTCCTCCTCTTGCAGCCAATGGTTTCCTCAAACCTTTAATGTTCTGTTGATTATTTAACTGTTTGCATGCAGGTATCACCTTATCACTATCATAGCTTACAAACATTTTCATGAATACCACTTACATAAACACTAATGCTTAAAAGTAATATCAATAAATGTTTACAATACGTATAGACTTTCTACTCTGCTTTTCAAAGACTAAAATATTCTGTTCTTTCAACAAGTTATCATACTGTAGTGTTTAAGTAAATGTAAACATACCTTTTAAAAAACCAACAAGCTTAAGAGGCCCACTAGTACCAGACCTTAAAGTTAGTCTGGTTGAAAATGGCATATAATTTACAAAGCGTAACAGTGATATTCTGCAACATCAAATGAAAGCAGAAATGAGTATGTTGAGATTAATACTAAAATCATAACCGGACTGTAGGCCCCACAGGATATAAAACATTTCTAAACCCATGAATTTTTTACTGGACTTGTCCAGCAAACCTTCGGAAAGACTGTAATGTAAATTTGTTTTATGTTTTTCATTATCAATAGTTTATACCTTCCTGTCTGTAGCTTTATCTGCATCTAGTTGTCTACAGCAGGTTATTACATCAGATAGAGTGTCCATCTTGTAAATTAAAGATATTACATGTACATGTGCAGATGATCCTCAAAACCCAACATTGTTTCTGCTTTGTGTACAATATATAACTCAGCTTTGGCTTTATAGTCAATCTGCAGAAACAAAACATATTATAAAGTCATTTTCCTGATATTTATGTAACAGAATCATATCAAACCAACTGATCATGATCATGACGAGATGAAACATTCATGTAGTTTTGTCAGGTATTAATTATAACGTCCAATTTGTTACAGTTGAACAATCTTTGTGCACATTATCAGTAGTTATTTTGCACAACCGGACATAAGTAACAGATCAACATTAAAAAAATGTCTCTTTAAATCTTAAAGCTACGTCTAAAGTAAGATGAAGAATGTATTAGGAAAACGAAAGTAGCCTTTTCAGTGTTTCTTTTCAAGTATGATATGTCCTTATTACTTTTGTCCTTATAGCAAGACAACAAAAATTTGATTTTCTTCAATTTTTAAGGAAAAAGTTAATGCATAACACGAGTCAACAAGAAGATAAACTAAATTGTATAACTTGCTTGTTTGTTCGCAGGTGCCCGAAACTTTCAACGTGTTTTGAAAATGGCGGATTTATTTTAGTAAGAAAACATACCCGATATAAAAATCAATTTTTTATGATATCTTTACAATTTGAAATATTAAATAAAAGTGTTCATTGTTTTGAAAGATTAAAAAAGTTTTTGTTTGTGTTGATGCATTTGTTTGATATAAATAGATGTCATTTTTCCAAGTAAAAACACTATAATATTATCATTTACTTCAGACGAATTATTCCGGATATCTCTATGCGCATGCGTTTATCTCGGTAGCAACCTGTGCTGTTGACATTTGCTGTTTTGTAGCCGTTAAATTATTTTAAAGTCACATTTCGCCATGACGACATACAGGGTAAGATATGCATTTTGGTTATATGTTAACAGAAGATTTCACTTTTAAAGAAAATTAATGTGTACCATTGGTGTAGATTCTAATATACATTGAAGTAAATCACTTTCCGAGTCTGCCACTCTGCGATAACAACTCGTGCTTCCAGATCACAACCTATGACATTTATATTTACCCATTATCCAAGTCTGTAATGACATTCAAAATGTGATAAACGAGACAACGCTTGGGTTGGTGGGGTATTTTGTCCCTTCGTCCCTATAATGATAAAAGGTTACCTTCAAAATAAAGGGGCTAATTTCGTACCAAAAAGCCAGACTTGAACTCCCTAATGTCTGTTTAAAGTAACCCCTATATATGTGAATAGAGTGGCTGAACGCACGCTTGTGGTATATGTCACATTTATTCTTCTGCCTTTTTAATAAACAATATTTATCTATCATATTTGAATAAGCCTTACCTCTGTTAACTGTATCGTCATTTTGACAACAAAGATAAAGTCAGATGCCTGTCAGGTGATCGCCAAATGACAGACAACACTTTTTCATTGTCAGTTTTTTCTTCTTCAAACTTATAAAAAAAACAGGATTTTTAGGCTTAACAATTATTTTTGCTTCATAAAAACAAGTTTAAGTTTGCATTATGTTACCTATCTGATGCCAAATTTTCTATATAACATAACTTTTATTGTTGAAAATTTGTGATTTTTCACTAGTACTGTGCTTGCAATTGCCTACTATGCACATTTGTTTAATTGGTGTATAAATTTCCTTCGTAAACAATCTTTACATAATGACTGCTCCCAAGTTAAGGATCACATGATTTTAGAAAATAAACAAACATTGTGATACTGGAGGGATACCTCCTGATTTAGAAAACTAGCTTTCAAAATTTATTTAATTATATGACTACAAATGCTTTATGTCATACTGGATTTGGGGCCGCAGTGGCCTAGTGGTTAAAGTCGTCGACTTGTAATCACAAGAGCCTTTCACCTCCTAGTTGGATTCCCGTCCAGGGCGTACTGGATTTACCCCGAGCATTGGTACAGGCACCATATGTTTAAGATTTGTTTGAAGTGACTAATGAATTCATCAATCATTGACTGGTTTATCAGATATTGGATTCAGAACACCAACAAATAATTTTGTTGATAAAAATGGTGTATATACTTATAATTATAGTGTTGTCTGCCTGATCTTGAGACGTTTACGGCGATGTCGAGGGCACTATAATTTTATGAAGACAACTATAGAACACTAATGATAGATTTAGTTTATCACATGTATTTAATTTTATTATCTATAAACGTTAAACGCGATAATGGTAAAATGAAATATATGCGAAACCACAGTACATTGTTAATTATATACGCCTGTCAAATTCGAAGGGACGTATTATGGTATGGTGATTGTGTCTGCCCGTTATCAATAGGTGTCGAATCTACATGCCAATTAATTGCAACCAGCCATTAATATTTCACACTTTCATATTTCACATGTACTTATTCCTTGAGACCAAATTAAAGGGTGTGGGATGTAACTGAATGACTGATGAGATTTACAGAGTTATTTGCCCCTTCAGGTTTGTATCCCCCAGGTTAAAGTTTTGGTGCAAATATTGAAATAACAGAATTTTAGTGCTACAGTGCATAAATAAGATACTTTTTATGCATAAACTATTTTATAGTGTACATCATACATGTATATGGACTATCAATATTAGGATATAGTTATTTTGAGGACTGCATAGACTCAAAGGGCCTGCTTCAGTCCAAGCTGTTTGGACTTGGTAAAAGTGTTATTGCAAGTATTGAAAAATCGAATTTGTATTATGAAAGTGAATAAATTTGATATTTTTCTTCCTTTGAAATTATTTTAATATGACACAGACAATCATATACACTGTAATGTATACATAGAAAAGGGCCTGTTTAGACTTGGTTGAAGTTTTGGTGCAAGTATTAATTGATATAACACTATTTTAGTAAGATACTTTTGATATTGAATCAAATGACAGATTTTCATAATGTTCAGATTCAATATTTTTAATTTTGCTAATGATTGAAGTTAAAATTAATATATTTTATATCCATCTGGATAGGATTGGTTTTGCTTACATTAAATGTATGTACATGTAGTTCCCATGTAATAAAGTTAAGTTCCAAATGTGCCAAAAAAGGCAAAATGGAACAACTTAAACTAAAAAACCAGTACCATGTACATTAAATACATGTATATACAATGTACTGTAAATGTACAAATTTTAGTGATTATCTTATTTTAGCACTTTTTGTGACTGCACTAATTTATATGGCTGGATCGATATCATGGATATACTGATACATACTGGTATTTCAAAGCAATATGGTTATCGATACATAACCATGTCGTTGTATTGGCGTACCGTTTTGATTTACCTCACTGCGCTATTTACATCTTAAATTGTGAAATTAATTTATTAAGAAAAATCTGCAGATAAAGATTTTATCTCGAAGAAACCAAAACAGGAAGATCAGTCACTAATCCAGGTCTCTTAGATGCACCGAAAATATGTTTTTGTAAATCTAGAGTTAGATTGTCCAGTTAACTGCGATGTCAAATGCAGAAAAAACAAAGTCAAACATCATGTGGCTTCACTTCAAATGAGCAGCACACGAGAAAAAGGCAATTTGCTTGACCACCTCCAGTTGCACCTCAAAGATGAGTACCGATCTCGAAACGCATGACAAAAATAGATTACACAATCACCTGTGAAAAGGTGACGACTGAAGTCAAGTCAATTAGATTTTAAAACAAAAAACGATCAAAAACAGTATTTTCATATATACATAAAGCAGACCTAGATATCTATATATGTTAAAATTGTTTTAAAATACCAAGTGCAATTAAACACGAAACATTTACAAAATGTACTTACAATTCATTAATGAAAATTTATTCATGTTAACGCTATTGACGTTTTTTTAATAAAATTTTTAATTTCAAAAATGTCTGCAAGCAAAGTATCTTTTATGTGTACCGGTATTGAAATTAAATCTTAAATTAATTGCTGATTGTCAATTAATATTTTTGTTATTGTTTTGTCAATGTAGAAAGAACAGATGACAGTATTTATGCACCAACTCCATCTACACCAAACATAGGAACTTTAATATTATAAGAAGGCATCTGTCTTTGGCTCTTTGCACAGGAAATAAAAGTCTTTTCACTCATTTTAGAATTTTTTTAAAGTGTCTGTTTGAATTAGTACCATTGGTATACTAACAAAACAATAAATAATAGTTACAATTTATTTTGTCCAAATCACTTCAATTTTCAAGATATAAAAGTACATATACATAATTAAACACAATTAAACAAACATATCTGTATCATTAATACGTATCGTATATCGTTTTAACATATTGCAACACGTATCGTATCATTTTGACCCTTTCAATACCCAGCCCTACTTATTTATGTACAGTACTAATATATTTAAAACACTAATGTAGGCCTACATACCCTAATTTATGATTGTGAATATATGTCCTTCAGAGGCTTTGGCGTTAAAACATGACTGTGCTAATATAAGTACCTTACAGTACATGATTATATAGTGGACTTTTTGATGAAGCTATTGTTTGTTTGTCAATAGCGTTTGTTCTGTTTATCCTATTTCTTCTTGTTTTATATGAGAACTATTATGATTCTACAGTAGTAGTACTATAGACTATAGTGTAGTCTTGCTACTTGTGTACAGATTTGGGACCTTAATTTCTGTAATAGTATAATATATATATATAGTATTTTGTTATATCTGACTACCGGTATAACATATATCTCCTCATCAAACTGAACAGTAATATATCTATGGAACAATACAGAAAAGTGAATTTTTATAATGAGTTTCGGCCATTATGTATACCCAGATGCATTATTTAACCAGTTTAACAATTTTCTTTAGTTTTAAACATGTTAAAAGGAAGTCAATTTAGTATATATGAAAATTAACAGTTAAAATCATTTCAAGGAATAGCAGAGCCATATATATATATACATACCTGCTTATCATTTCATGAAACACTCAACTTATAACCAACTCTGCAAGCATGCATATATTTACCAATTCAAGACATTAAATATTCTATGCAACAATTATTGTTGTTGAAATTGTCATAACAATAAACAAACTAACAAAAGTAAAGTTTAAATTTACAAGACGTACATTGTTTGCCAGTAAGAATGATTATATATAGCTGTACATGTATATAGTGATGACAGCGGTGACAAGAACATACATGTAATTAATTATATGTTCTTATTGTTATTTTGGAAGCACATTTGGGAGCCCACACAAGAGTTACCTATACTGAAGTTTATAAATGTTTTCTTGGTTAGAAAAATAGCAAATTAAGAGAACATATATACGTGCTTCTCAATATGAACATATACATGTAGTTCCTGAATATATACATATATATGTATATCAGTGTATATATACAGTGTAGCTTATTCATGCATATAAAAATTAAACAACTAGTGATGGCAGTTCAAAGTACCTTTTTCGTGGGTGTATATACAAATAATCAATGTACCATATTAATGTACGTATTTTAATTATAAGCTATTGATATCAATCCTTGTCAAATGGTTTAAATCACTATTTTAGTCTTTATTAAAAAGACCAACACACAGCTATGAAATTATATTTTAAATGTTATGTACATGTATACATGTTAACCTTTTTACGTTATCATAATGGATTTTTATTCTTTGAAACATCTTTCATTTGGATTTTGATAAAAATAAAAACAATTGTGGTTGATTTATGTAAATTTATGTATTTACTTGTTATTTGAATAAGACATCTTTATTAGATGTTTAAAATTCAGTTCTCAATTTATAGAGGTTACAGGTATTCATAATTAAGAATAATTAATAGCATTAAGATGAGATTTAACTGCCGTACATAAAACATTTATGACTACTTGTTTTATTCTTATAAAGCAGTGATCGAGTATGCAAATGAAATCTTGTATTTTCTATAATTGATAAATTTGTCCTTGATGTGTGACAAGCATGGCAGACTGAGTCACCTCTAGAATAGTGCAAACATACACAGACGTACGCTTTATGACATGTATATATAAAGCATTGCATGCTTGCAGATTGTGATCACTTAAAAACCAAAATGTCGGCAAGCAAAGCAGTAAGTGTACACATCTACTTAACATGATTGTTAATGTTATATTGACTGTAGACAATACTTACTGATGTCTGACTTTAGTCGTACATTACACTGTCAGTTATATTTTATCTGTCAGTCAAACAGTCGACGACATTTTGTGATGTATTTTTTGTAAATTTTTATCTTTTTATATTTTGTGGTTTCCTGCTATACCTGTACATTTTAACCACGGAGATATGTGAAATCCACTTTATACATGTATATGTACACAATCAAATATCTGGCTTGTTTTCACATACTATGATTAAAATTGTGTTCATGATCACATCACTGTTTATTACATTTCATATCCTGTTAAACTTTATCAGTTTATGTAAACGTCTTGTTCATATATACTTTTCCTCCGTCACAGGCAGCAGACTCGAAGAGAGAGGAGTTCAGGAAATACCTAGAAAAGGCTGGCGTGTTAGATGCTTTAACTAAAGGTAAATATTGTATTACTAAATAATTAAACATACACAAACAATAGCATTGATTGATTGTATAACACATACTACATGTACTTGATTGATGCATGGAGTATGTCACTCATGTGGTTAGGTATATAATTATATATACCATTATATACTGGTACTTGTAGATTTAATGGTTTATATATAAATTAATATGCTAGTGACAGAACAATAATTTGTAGTCAAGAGAATGTATTGAACTGATGGTTTTGTTTGTGACAAGATACTTGACATACAGCATGTACATGTATAGTACAGTGTGTTTATGTTTAAATGTTAATGAGGAAAATAATCTTTTCTCTTCATATTGTGCATATATATATTCATTGTCATATAGTGCTTAGTGATAAGATAAAAACAATGACCACTTTAGTACATTTGTATCTCAGTTGAAGTGTGCTTGCTTCTTATGCAGGTTTGATCACCGGCTGTGTTAGACCGTATATTAGACGTTAAATTTCCATTTTGTGTATGAGAAGGACTGGTTTACTCAGTGTCAGGATAATGTGATAGAGTGAGGTATCATGTCAATGTGTCTGCAGCGTGATATTTCAGTGAGACAGTACTATAAAGTTGCCATTAGTGCGCACTGTCACCAATGGTCACAAGCCGATACACTTTGTACCATCTAAAACCTAAACTTGAGTTCAAAGGGACGTTAAACCCCAGTAAAACAAACAAAATATTCTGTTTTTGCTGGTGTGTAAGATTTAGAAATGAATCATTTAATGTACACAAAAATGCAGTTTTATTAAGTGTAGTAAGGTCAAAATTAAACATTGATTTTTCTATGTTTACATTGAACTTTATATTATGTCAAGTGATTCAAATGTCAGATCTGCTCTAAAGTACTTTACCAGGCTAGCTATAGCAAGGTCGGCTGTTATCAGAAATCTTACAAGGAAATATTTGTTACAGGTAGCACATTTTACTGAGCTATAGACACAGTTTTATAGGAATACTGTTGTTTTGTATGTCTCTTGCACATGATTGTAAACATTTCTTTGTTAACCTGTCTACACTGATATATAAACAATTAATTACTGCACATTTCTGTGGTCAATAAACTCTCTCGAGACATTCATTGCTGGGAAGCATGTACTTACGTACAGCCAATACACTTAATTAAAGATGAAAGGTTGTTTTATTGAGATGAGCTTGTTCTAATGTACATTTTTATACATATTTTATGACAGTTTGATGAATGGTTGGTCTTACAAGTGTCCAGCTTGACTATTTTTAGTGTTTAGTTGGGAGGTCAGCAGACATTTGTAAATAAACAGCTGAGTGATGTATTCACCACAAGTCATATACACGGTTATATTCATATGTCTTAGATCACCTGTACATTTTGTATTTTACTTTGGTTTTAATTTGTATACATGTATGTGATTATAAAAACATAATAGGTAGTACATTCCTCAGTCAATCTGGTTTCTCCTCTTAACTGATGGTTTGTTTGAGAGTCTTGGCTATTGATATATTGAGTGTACAAAATGTATATATTATAATATTACTTTATAATGTTTTATTTTTTATACACTAAAGCATTTTACTTTTACTTTTACAGTTTTGGTAGGACTATACACTAAAGCATTTTACTTTTACTTTTACAGTTTTGGTAGGACTATATGAAGAACCAGAGAAACCAAACAATGCTCTAGAGTATCCTTGAAAATAAACACCTGTTGCTGAACCACTTAAATGATCTTATATGTGTTATGTTTAAGTACAATGTACATGTGTCTTGTAAATAGAAGAATTTTTTTTTAAAGTTTCTAAGGAGATAAAGTATTGTTATTTGTTTCAAACATTTTCTAGAAGTTTTAATTTTGAACTTCAGAGACTTGATTTCAAATGAAATACATATGATAAATATTACCCCAGCTTTTACATGGTATATTACTATTAGTGTCCGTCAACTTGTAAAGTAATATGCTGTCAGATCATTCCATTTAAATTACCTGATATTTCAGTATTATGATGTTTAAATAAATCTAGCTTTTATTTACAGACTCAAATCAAACTGTATTTGTGATAGTCTTTTAAATTTTCATAAGGAAATGAAACAAGAACGACAGTTACAATTGTTATCGACAGGTCATTTTCTCCGATGTAATATGCATGTACAGATGTATAGTACAATGTACTATACCAAGAGGATTCATTTTTGTTGTTAATAAATACCTTAACTCATGATAAGCTTCCTCAAAGCACACCTGGGTGCCTCAGGACCCGAGACAGCTGACGTAGAGGCTCTAAAACAGGAAGTAACAGAACTCCGACAAAAATGTGAACAACTATCAGAAGAAAACAGTGAGCTCAAAACAAAGGTACAACAGGAAACAAACAGAAACTACAATTTATAGTGTATTTAAATGCAAACAGATACTAAGTTATAAACAGTTTCTTGTTTAAATGCAATCTAATACTGGATAATAAACACAGTTTCTCATTTGGTAACCAAAGTCTTATTTTGTGAAACAATTTGGACCCTAAACTCGATTTAAAAAAGGTTTAATGCAAATGTGCTTTCTTTTCTGAAGTGCTTTGACAAAGTAGTAGGAAATATTAGTTAAAAGTTGCATACAGTTTCAAGTCCCTTCATGTTTTATCCAAACCATCTGTTGCTGAAAAGTACAAAAAGCAACAGTAAAATGAAACTTTGAACCACTATTTTTGATATTGCTGGTGAGGAAAGTAGAAGATACCCGGTACTTGTCAAAAGTAGTGGCTTTATTTATCTTGATGAAATTCACCCAAGGTTGACGTTTAAGATTATAGAAGTTCTATTGCTTATTGGCATCTTGATATTTTGAAGTACAAGCTAGTGTAGCCATTTTTATATGATCACAAATGTAGACATGTACTGACCAATAAAACATTTTGAATTGGAAATTAATGTCCAAGCATTAAAAACTAATGTCACAAGTAAATAAGATATTATATACACTGCATTCTTTAAGGTGTCCAATACAAGTTATTTTTGTGATTACAGTTACAACAGCACGAGCCCTCAGAAGAACAAGTACCAGACAACTGATCTCATCTCTCTACAAACCATTGCTATATAAGTCCGGACTACATCAGGTGTGCACATGACACTCATTTTATATCTTAACATTGCACACAACAAAGTGCTGCTGAAGTGACCTCTCAGCGACCGGTCAATATGGACACCAAGACAAAGATTTGTGCATTATGATGTAAGAGGCAAGCGCTAGGACCAATATTTCTATATTTCTCAGATATGCATATTTTACTGTCAGTGTGAGAGAGTGTGTGAGAACATGTAAGTTGTGTGGTGTGTGAGAGTGTTTCGAAGTTCTGAGTAAGTGTGCATCTGTTTTGTCTGTGCTAATATTCATGTGTGTAATATTAATAGACAAAAATGAAAACTATAGTATTACCTTCCAGATTGACTTACTGGCTACACTTTGAGACTCGGTAACATATATATTTTATATAAATGCATATTGTCTTTAGATCCACTGCCAGAAATGGAAAATAGTTGGGTTTATAAACATACAAGTTTTAATCTTATGGCTCGGTCAATATATTTAAATTTAAGTAAAAGTTAAAGAATAGTGTCAGTTTATTAATTATAAACAGTAAGTTTGGTACACAAAATCTGATTTATTATCTTCACCAAGTAGTCACAGGTTAAGTTGTTTTGTATATATATTTGTACTTAATGTATAAATTATATGTCAATTTCACTGTTATTTGTAATAAGTCTTAATTTTAATGTCATTAAACATTTTAAGTGAAGATTTTCTTGTTTGTGTTATATCCACATTCACTGTATTTCCAGAGATAATAACATAATAGAAAGTTTGTTTGATTTATTGGGGTTTAACATCCCTTCAACTTAATTCTAGGTCATATTAAGACGGTGTCTGTTTATGACAGTGCGCACCGATGGCCAATTTATAATGCTGTCTTACTGAAATATCATGCTGCAGACACATTGATGTGATACCACACTTTGTTACATTATCCTGACTCAGAGCCAGCCAGTCATTCTTCCTCCTACCCAGAATTCTGAGTATTTAGTGAGGAGCAAGAATATAACCTAATTTTAACATCATGGATATGACACGGACAGCATACAGGGATGGAGTACGCGACCTTCTGCACATGCAGCAAACACTCTCCAAATTGAGCTACTGTGAAGGTAAAACAAAAAGAAGATTGACATCTGAATTTGATTTAATTAAAACCTAAGAATATACCATCGTGCTTCAAAAATGAAAAGCAATAAAACAAACACATCACCGAAAGATTTTTAAGTGACAACTACAACCAAATAAATGTGTGCTTTAAAGCCTTGTGATATGCTTGAATCTGAATCAGTTTAAAACATTGTTGACTGCCCACTGAATGTACTCTCTTTTCTCTACTGTTTCTGATGTGTAGGTTAGTCTCCTGTTGTTTGTATTGTTGTCTGTGTCTTTCTCTCTGAATATCCCACATGTGATGTCCTGTGTAGGTTAGTCTCCTGTTGTTTGTATTGTTGTCTGTGTCTTTCTCTCTGAATATTCCACATGTGATGTCCTGTGTAGGTTAGTCTCCTGTTGTCTGTGTCTTCTTCTCTGAATCTCCCACCAGTGATGTCCATAGTTGACTATTTCCTTCTGGCTGTACCATAACTGGTAGAGTTATGGTCCTAAATGTTTTGGATTACTATATTATTCTGGTTTGATTTCTTATCTGGGTCAAAGAATTGCTTCAATTGCTGCGTTAATAATATTTTGTTAGTAGTCAAAAGCATCAAGAGTTTGATATTTCCATCTGTTCGCCCCCAGGTTAAACTTTTTTTTAAACAACTGAGTTCACACATATCAAATGGAATGTTACATAGCTCTTATCAGTTATTTGCCGACACATAAGGAATCTGCAAGCAGGCTGCTGAGGCTCAAACAGTAAGGTCAAGGTCACAGAGCTCTTGGTTTAAGTGCTAATCTATACACTTATAAAGATTGTGTGGTTAAAATCTTTTGAACGTTAATATTTCATAGATCATAAATAGAACGTTACTGAACTTGCAATGGCTGTTTGTCATTACATATACAAGACTTTGGCAACTGTTTTAGTGTTGAAGAGGTTGACTATATAAGCCATGGTTTATTATTATTAACTCATGTCTTGGTCATATCAAAGTGGTGTTTGCTTGTGACAGTGTGCACTGATAAGACTGAAATGTTATGCTGCAGAAACATTAACTTGATACTTCACTCGGTCACATTATCCTGACATTGAGTCAACCAGTCCTACCACGTAATGCTTAGCACTTAGCAGGAGGGAGAAGATAACCTTATTTTAACATCTTACGTTTGACACAGCTTTGATTTGAACCCCTTTCTACCTGATCACAAAGTGAATGCTCTACCTCTGAGCCAACATGCCAGTAATAATACTGATTAAAGTTTTGTGACAAATGATAATGGTTTAAGCAATGGTTTAAGTTTTTCAAACAAGAATATGTTCTTGGATAATGAAGGTAATATTAACAAACTTATAACAACTGTACATAAGGGAGCTGCTTTAGTGTTGCAGAAGCTTAATGTTGTCAAGGTCACAAAGCACTTAGAAACACAACAAGAGGCCCATTAGGCCTTAAAGTCCATCTGGATTTGATAGGCCTATAAGTAAACTTATGGCATTTGAATACGTTTGACACTAGGGCGTGCCTTGAACAATGTTTGTTCTCTATGCCCTAAAGTTACTACAACTAAATCAGTAAGCACTAGGCCTTCTAGTTTATAAGATTTTTTAAAATTTTGTCAAATTTTCCCCCATTTTGGCCCCGATTGACCCTCCCTGTGTACTGAGCCCAATCATTTGAACAAATCTAAATCCCCTACCCCTAAGGATGACATCTACAAAGTTTCGATGGAATTGGTCCAGTAGTGTTGGACAAGATGAAAATGTGAAAAGTTAACATATTTGTTATATATATAGTGTTGAACTTTGACTCCAAAATGCATAACTTTTTTTGGCCACAGGGTCAAGCCTGAACAAATCTTTCCATGCCTTAAAGTTACTACATATCACAGCATCAAGCTCTTAAAGTCATCTAGTTTATAAGAAGATTTTTGAAATGTTCTCAAATTTTCCCCTTTAGGCCCCTCTAGTGGCGTCCCCTGAAGGCCGAGACCCTTTGTTCGAACAAATCTGAGCCCCTTTCAACTAAGAATACTTCCTATCAAGTTTAGATGAAATTGGTCCGTTGTTTGGGAGATACTTCTAACCAAGTTTGGATGAAATTGGTCCAGTGGTTTAGGAGTAAAAAATGTGAATACACTAGTTAACATATCTGCTAGTGTTTAACTTTGACCCCAAAACACATAATCTGTTTTTGACCCCAGGGCAATGTCTTGAACAAAATGGGTTTTCTATGTCCTGATGATATTACGTACCAAAACATTTAACTCTAGGCCTTCTAGTTTTGTTTTTTTTATATTTTGTAAAAAGTACCCCCTTTCTGCCCCTCCAGCGGCGCCCCCTGGGGGTCAAGCCCCTTCATTTGAACAAATCTGAACCCCCTTCCCCCAGGGATGCTATCTACCCAGTTTAGATGTAATAGAATCGGTAGTTTTGGAAAAGAAGTCAAAAATATGAAAAGTTAACATATTTTCTATAGTGTTGAACTTTGACCCCAAAACGTGTAACCTATTTTTGATCCCAGGGTCAAGCCTTGAACAAACTTGATTCTCCATGCCCTAAAAATACTACATACCAAAACATTAAGCTCTAGGCCTTCTAGTTTATTAGAAGAAAATTTTGAAGTTTTGCCAATTTTCCCCCCTTGTTACCCCATAGTGGCCTAGCCCCTTCATTTGAACAAATCTGAATCCCCTTCCCATAGGGATACTTCCTACCCAGTTTGGATAAAAATGGTCCAGTGGTTCAGGAGAAGAAGTAGAAAATGTTAAAAGTTAACGATGATGGACGACAGACGGACTGGATTTGTATGAGAAAAGTCCACCTTGGACCTTTGGTCCATATGGACTTAAAATAACAATTATAAAAATACTTACGTGCAAGAAAAATTAATTGAAAGAAATGTAATATCATCAGCAGAGGGAAAAATGCATTCAAATGAACATCAAAAGCATATCCCCATTCCACATCCTGTCCACGTGGGGGAGCTAGTATCATATACTTGTTAGCAAAAAACCTACAAAGTAATCATCATAAACACATCAATATTGTCGTGCACCATAACATAAAGATAGGCCTATAATATGTAGGTGTGCTTTATAAGCAGATTATATAAATTAAGTCATTAAAATTGTTTTGAAACTATTATGCAAAGAATTCAATTTGTCTTTTAGAATAGGATATTAAATATGCTAATAAGCTGATTTAAACAATGTATACTTCACAACATGATATCATATTACATATTACAAAACATGTACATGTATATATCAATTTTATTCATCAGGTAGCATTTGGTGTCAAGATATGGAATGTTATTTTGGGTCATCTCGTGTCACATTCTAGTAAATAAAAATGCTCTCCTCTTGCAATTGGTAAAAGTATACATGTATGCATACACACTATACTGGCTAATGTTATGATTCACACTGCATACACTAGAAGATCAGTGACCAGTGTTAGTACATTATCAATCTCATTAAAACTGAACCTTTATATACTACATCACACTCTGGATCTGACAATGGACCAAGGATTGTGTCAAGTTTCACTTTCTGATGGCCTCATAAATTGTCTGTTATTTGTTCAATTATGGTTTGAACATTTGATGTTGAGAAAAAACACTCAAGTATATTTTAAACCATTCAATTGTCTGCCACAATAAATACTTGATGTCTTGTTAGTTGAAGCTATTCTCAACCCTGAATTCAACACTGCACAGAAAAATATTTTATTGTTGTAAAAACCTGAAAATAACACTGTAAATATGAATCTGTAAACAATATGTTGTCAGATCCTCTGTAACACTATGTAGTATAAAGGTTCTGGTTGTAAGAAGATTGTGTTTTTTATCTTTCTCACTCTACACACAACCTAAATGATAGTTAGGTTCAATGCATCTATACATACCAAAATACTGTTGCTATCAGCAGCCCAACACTAATACAATCCACAAATATAACCCACAGAATAAACTTGATGAATCCTACAAAAGTTAATCCAAGTACCAAGGCAAAACCAATGGAGGACACTGAAAAAGACAGATTTGTGTGTAAGAATTTAATCAACAGTCATAAAGATTTAAAATAAATGGTTGACAGTTTACTATTTTCACTTCAACCTAACCAAAATAATCTTATACTGATCACACATATTATGCTTGTTTTATTGCATTTGGGATTTAACGTCACTTCAACACATGTCAATAACTATAGGTCATATTTAGACAGGATCATGCATTGACTAGAACTATATCAACATCAGCACACACGTAAGAATGAACTGTTATTCTGATTACACCTATATATAGACTATTGACTAATACATCATGTACATGTATATATAAATTATATATTCATTCTATATTTGTATTACTTTGTTTGTTTCATTGGGGTTTTAACATCCCTTTAACTCATGTTAAGTCATATAGAGACGTGTCTGCTTGTGACAGTGTGCACTTATGACGACTTTATAGTGCTGTCTCACTGAAATATCATGCCGCAGACTGATTGACACCATGATACTTTACTCGGTCACATTATACTAACATTGAGCCAACCAATCCTTCTCCTACCCAGTAATACTGAGCACTTAGTAGGGAGCGAGAAGATTACCTAATGTTAAAGTCTTTGGTTTGACGCGACCACAGCCCGGAATTGAACAAGTTCCAACCGGATCATGAGGCGAATGCTCTAATTTGGAGCCACCGCGCCAGTTTATATTTGCATGACATATTTACATAATTGACTCAATTGTAAAGAATGAAGTTTTCTCGTTATCACATTTAACCAGAATTGTATTGAAACAATTATGAACCAGAATGATTTGTTATCAGCATGATAACATCTATACAGACTAAAATTCAAAATTTGATATTTGTCTTAACATAAGTTTCAGTGTCTTTTAGGCATATATACAAAAATGTACCGATATATACAAAATTGCAAACTGAAACTTATAGGTGTGATGCTTACCTGATGTTCTTATCTAACACTGAAAAGTTCGAGAAAGTTGTGCAAGGGTCAGGGCCTAAAAACTTGACTATATACATATATCAATAGAAAATTATTTTATTTTATATAAAAGTATGTGTCTGTCTAATAAACAGAAAGTTTGACTTAACATACATTTTTGGAAAGATCCTTATAGCGTAACTATATTAACAGAAAATATTTTAATTCTTCTGAAATCCTAGAAAATGTGTCTTGTAAAACAGAAAGTTTGAATTACCAATTAAAGCTACACTTAGCAGTACAAGGAATGCTGGATCATCTCGTGCCCACTGGTCTTTTGTATCTGTGAAATAAATATAATATACATGTGTGTGTCTGCACAAAAAATAGCTCAATAATAAGCAGTCATTACAAATTGTGGACAATCAATAAGTACAAAATAAACTCGCTTCTGTCTCAATAAGAAATCCTAAGGGACAGTCTGACAAGCATCTGGAAAACTATAACAATCACAATATAGTCCAAGTACCACATTGACAATAAGAATATTGAAACATTGATCATAATTATTGATGTACGCCATCATCAACATAGAATTATACATTTGTCATCAGATATTGGCCAATTTAGTAGATTGGTAAGTATAGTTAAGAATGATGCTTACTCCTTTAAAGATTGCAAAAACCTGATGACAAGTCATATTTTCAGACAAATTGTTTATTAAATTGCATGCAAAATGATATCCAACTTTTTTCTAAAATGGGATAATTTTTATTTTTAAAGTAAAGGTTATATTTCAAAGAATGTTGCTAAGAAAAATAATAATATTGTCAAAACATCTTGAATTTGTATGAAAAAGTGTCAACTTTGATTGCCGACATGCAAATTGTACAAACACGTTTACAAACATGTTAAGTCATTGTTTTCAATATAAATATTTCATTTCAAAATTTCTAAAAAGAGTTTACAAAACATTTTCAAATTACTATAATTATGAGACTAGGATAGATCTAGATATGACTCATTTGGTGCACAGTGGATCCCCGGATACATCATATTAAAATTTCAAAACATGATCATGATCATTCTTGATTTATTAATTTCAAACCTTTTTCAAATGATTACCTGACAGACAATATATACAAAATTAATAGAATTTCATTTTCAATGAATATGGCATTTAGAATTCATCATGTACACAAAAAATAAATGATTCACTCACGTTTTCTGTACTGGAAATTTCTGTAGCTGTTAAGATAAAAATATATTTCTTTCAAACAACTGACAAAAGTGTTAACGTTTTAACAACATATTCAACATTTATAATATTGTGTTTAAATTTTACAATCCCTTTGTTCATATAAGATATATTTTCTTTTTATGTGATTACCCTTATTAAGCTGAAATACTTACACTTTTTGTGGAGCTATAAACAGATATATCATTTGCCAAAAAGCATATTCAAAGTCCATTTGACGAAACTTAATCAATCGTTTTATATATTTCGTTCTTTTTGCTGTAGCAGATAGTCTTGACTCATGTCTACTGGATTGGCGACCATCATCATGACCAAATGGTGATCCCACACTACTGGTAGGGCTCACTGGAGGTGAGGTCTTCACATAACTCATTGTCCTGTCATAAAAACCTTGAAATAAAGAAAACTACATTAGATATTTGTGTGTACCCTACTTAAACATGACTTACAGCAGTTTCTCAGAAAAAGTTGATGCACAACAAACAGCAGAGACATCCATATACATTCATTTCAATTTTGCCATCTTCAAATGTCCTCATGATAATCAGTGTTATTGTTCTGTTTTGCATCTATTTACCTAAAGCTTTTTTTACCTCACTGACCTCACTCTGTTTGCTTGAGTTAAGACCTAACCACTGTTGTCTTTTGAATCCTGATAGTACACCTCTGACAATAAGTTATATTTTGCCTGGGATGCACTTTTCTCCATTACTTTAGGATCAGTTATGACATATATCTTTGTTTTTCTTATTATTATCGTAAGGAATATTTCTATTCAATGTTCTAGACCTTATACCATAGTATGATAGTACTCTATCAGTTCTTAGGTACACTGTATGAAAAATCTTTGGGTCCTTTAATTTGATGACTACTGTTATTTGGTTTCTGTTTTTGTCATCAACTTTAAAGTATACAATAATCATGATAAAAGTGAAAAGAATCAAAAGCATCTATATCTATTTGTATCTTAAAGGTTGTAAGCTGAGGAATGTACAGTACATATCTTATTTTTTGCTGTCAAACATCTCTCTGGTACAAACACATTATGTAATATATCTGGATACATCTCCCAACCCCAAACCAAGTTATAATTTAGTGGTCAGAATTCCTATATGAACAAAAATGGTTAAACAGTTTTAACAAATGTAGGAATGTTTACAGCTGTTAACATATGCTGCAACAATATTAAGCTTTTACTGGCAATAAATTAATGATTATGCATTTGTCAAAATGAAATGGTCTACAGCTACATGTAGTCCTATAACATCAGTCTCTGCTTTTGTTGCTTTTTTCCTCTCAAAAACATTTATGGTGAATGGCATGAGTTATAACAATGACATAGTTTAGTTTTTATATGTACAAATGTATGTTCAATACTAAAGTCTTTTGTTTGTTTTCATGGGGTTTTATATCACATCCCTTCTACTCACGTTAAGGTCATATTGAAAATGTCTCTGCTTGTGACAGTGTACACTAGTACTCATGGGGAATTTATAGTTCTGTTTCACTGTAATGTCATGGGTGCCATTCGTTCTGTACCAAGATTTGGTTGATCCCTACCAAGAATTAAAAGTAGTTCCGTACCAGAATTTTGTTGTTGTTATTACTTCAACACTTTCATATTGTTTTTAATAGTATTGCATGTATTATATGAAATTTTTGAATGAAATATGCAAAAATAAAAAATAATATAATATACCAATTTAATAAGTATATGTAACGATCGTTTAAACGTTGATATATGTATACTTTATATAATTATATCTCAGTACGAAGTAGTATAAGAGTACACTCACAATAATTTGCTATCATATATATCGACATATATATATAACAACAACACAATTCTGGTATGGAAATACTTTAATTCTTGGTATGGATCAACCAAATCTTGGTACTGAGTGATGATACGGAACAACTGGTATTCAATGACACGCATATGACATATTGACATGACTCTTAGCTTGAACACATTATCCTGACACTGAGCCAACCAGTCCTTCTTGGAATCTCCTTCCTAAAAATGCTGAGCAGTAAGCAGGGAAGGAGAAGATTATCTAATTTTAACATCTTAGGGTAGATGCCGTCGAACTCATGCCTTCCTGAACACTCTAACAGAGCTACCAAGTCAGAAACTAAAGGTGTAATTTACTATTATTTGGTATGTATTTTTAGTATATCTTTAGAAGAATCATGTTAACATCATAGGTTTGGAAAAATGTTGTTAGTTTGTGTTGAATGTTGTTAGGTGTTCTCTAGTGTTGGGCAAATCGTCATGTGCATTGGTTGAGGAAATTAAAATAGCCAACACCAATTTTTACTGGGTTTATCATAAGCCCTCTTCCAAAGCCATTCTTCGAAATCTGAATAAGCTTCTGTAATAAAGAAAGTTTTCCCATTACAATTAGCATGACGCAGTGACAGACGTGTTTGTTTTTATTCAACTGATCAGTATGCGTGCTCATGGAGTCCTTCCCTGTTTTCAGCTTATCCAAGATTCTCGTTAAAGATTTTTAAAATGACACCTGCAGCAACGAAAGAATACAAACGTTAAAAACTCTTGTTTCTCTCATTTAAATGATAAAACAGTGTTTTATGATGTCATAAGCAGAATAATAAACGTTGCTAAACTTACAACACAACTGGGATCCCGAAGTGAAACAGGAAGTGACAACGACACAAGATCGCGATCAGCTCGACGCTTAATAGTTGTATGGGGCACCGTAAGGATATTTTAATAATTAATGATGAGGGGCCTTATAAGGACAAAATATCCACATTGCTCCCCCTTATTGATTCTGTTACACATTATTAATTGAAATAACAGGTTAATATTAACAAACGTGCACAGTACTTGTATAATGATTATATTTAATTTTTACATTATATCAGAAATGTATCAGATTATATTGAATGAGTTAAATTACTTCTATGTACAATTAGTAATTTATTAAATCAAATAAATCATTTGTTATTATATCAAATAAATCATTTGTTACATTCAATTAGTAATTTGTTATATCAAATTACTTATTTGTTATAACAGGAACTTCCAATATACTAGTATTGGAAGTTCCTGTTATAACAAATAAGTAAACAATAACTGAATATACTTGATTAGATCTTGAATTTCAGTTTTTTCTAAACAGAACATGTTGTGCATATTGTGAATTCAAAACATTATGAGTAGTCTATAGATCTAAAAATATATATAATGCACTGGATATACAATGTTTACTTTATAAAAAACAAATCTGTAGGTCTTTTGAATTTTCTTTCTTATATGCCTAAAAAGAACAAGAGAACCTTTGGGCCTTAACATTCATCTGGTTAAAACAGGTCTATAATTGATTTTTGACATTTTAATAATTACTACTTTTGTCCAAATGTTTCCCCATGTTGGCCCCCTAGTGAGAACCCTGGAAATCCGACCTTATGCTTTGAATAAATATGACTCCACCTCCACTAGGGGTGCTTCTTACCAAGTTTGGTTTAATTTGGACCAGTAGTTTTGAAGAAGCAATTTAAATGTTGAAAAAGTCAACATACTGTGCTATTAACAGTGTTGAGTTTTGACCCTAACATGTATGGCAAGCCGCTTGGGTTATAATCCACTAAATACAGATATCTCTATTCAAATACAGATATCTCTATTTCTTGTCTTATTAAGATATCTCTAATTAAAATACAGATATCTCTATTTGTAATACAGATATCTCTACTTTAAATACAGATATCTCTATTTCAATTAAAGATATCTCTTTTTCAATTAAAGATATCTCTTTTTCAATTAAAGATATCTCTATTTTAAAAACAAAAATCTCTATTTCAATTAAAGATATCTCTATTAAAAGGAAAATACAGATATATCTATTTTTTGTATGATTAAAGATATCTGTATTTGAATTAGAGATATCTGTATTTGAATTAAAGATATCTCTTTTTCTACATAAATACAGATATCTCTATTTCTACATAAGTACAAATATTTCTATTTCAATTAAAGATATCTGTATTTGAGATAGAGATATCTGTATTCAAGATAGAGATATCTGTATTTAAAATACAGATATCACTATTTCTAGTGCAATCAGAGATATCTTAAAGTCAAATACAGATATCTCTAATTGAAATAGAGATATCCATATTTTAAATATAAATAGAGATATCTGTATTTAATGGATAAAAAACCAAATGGCTTGACATAAACTTGTAGCCTATTTTTTAATTCAGGGTCATCTCTTGAAGAAACACTGTTCTCCATGCCCAAAGGTTACTACTATGCAAGCATTAAGCTTTAAGTCTTCCAGTATATTAGACAAATATTTTTGAAATTTGGTCTGATTTGGACCCCTAGGCAATCAGGCATCCGGTCTCTGCCAAGATTTTTATCCAAATTTAAATGTGAAATCCCCAACATTGACTATATTGTTCATACCGGTAGGTACTGTTGTCGAACATAGAGAAAATTGTCTTCAAATTTCTTTTTATTCTATTGTCCGACATATCACATGCCTACCTGTGTTAAAATGGAGGGGCTCAGTCATCAGGGGCCAAATGATTTTTGTTGTTGTTTAAATTCCAATGTCATCAAATAAACAGGTGACCTAGACTTTAAATTACATGCATGTATGTCAGAGGGCCAAATTTGTTCAAGTCGTGACTTTTGGGACAAAAAGAGTTACATGTTTTGTGTTCAATATGATGGGAGGGAGGGGGGGTGGGGTGGGGTGTTTCAGATTTGTCCAAATGGTGGGGATTGTCCACCACAATGGGGAAAATGGGTCCAAAAGGCCTAGAAAAATAAGTGCTTCATACAGAACATCATTGGGTATACAGAATCAGCTAGTCCAAGGTCTGACCCTGGCATAAATATAGACATACTCCTCTGATGGTCTCCCCTTAGTGTCACTTGCTTTATGTTTGGAATGGATTTCCCCAAGTGTCACTTACTTATTCCCTTAATGTGTCATTTACTAATGGTCTCCCTTTAGTGTCATTCACTCATTCCTCCTATGGTCTCCCCATAGTGTTTCATACATATTCATCTTATGGTCTCCCCTGAGTGCCATTCACTTATTCTTCTAATGGTCTCCATTAGTGCCACATACTTATTCTTTTAATGGTCTCCCTCAGGGGTTGTCTCACACAGATATCATATTTATTGGAGGCATGTTTTAGATTGCATTTTTGTATTGAGTGTCACTCTCTTATTCCTCTGATGGTCTCCTCACACATTCCTGTAATGGTCTCCCCCAAGTGCTACTCACTTATTCTTCCAATGGTCTCCCCCGAGTGCCACACTTATTCCTCTAATGGCCTACTCAGAGAGTTGCTCACCTATTCCTCTAGTGGTTGGCCCAGAGTGGCACTTATTCCTCTAATGGTCTCCCCTTAGTGTCATTCACTTATTCCTTTAATGGTCTCCCCTTAGTGTCACTCACTTATTCCTTTAATGGTCTCCCCTTAGTGTCACTCACTTATTCCTTTAATGGTTTCCCCTTAGTGTCACTCACTTATTCCTCTAAGGGTGCACACAGATACCTGTCCAGAACATCTGTTCTTGTTTACCAAGTGCTGCGGAACAGATTTCAGACAAGTTCTACCTGTGCTGAGAAAGAGTAGGTGTAGATTGGACAGTGACGTAATCAAAGATGGCGACAGCATGTTTTCAGTGAATATTTCGATCATATGACAGAGATGTGACAAAACATAATCTTCTTGAAAAACATACATACATGTAGATGACACTTCAATAAATTACAATGCATCAACAAAATTGATATCTTTTCATATCTTTAATAAACAATAAGTTTCTTATAATAGCATACAACAGTAAACAGTTAACAATAAGCACACATCTGATACTTTTATCAAGTACACATTCAGCACTGCATCATGCACACTTTGCGTCAATTTTAAAATTACCTTATTTCAACATAACCATACTTTCATCATTCAATCATTTTATGCCCTTCTATGTAAATAATATCACACATCAGCACTGTGATATTTTTATACTTTTAACACCCAATGTCAAGATTCTTCTCCTAAGTATACATTATTCAATCACCAATCAGATGTTTTTCAAAAACATTATTCATTTTTAAATATTATGTGTCATCTTTGTTGTCAAAACATTGATCATGTTCATATTAAATTTAAATGGGGCTTGTTTCTTTGGTGGTGAAATGAAGGATTTATAATAAACATGATTCGATTAAAAGTTATTTGAAAGTTTTGAGAAAAAGAGAAAACTTATGGGCTATACTGGTACTTATTTATTTACAAAAGCCTGAAAAAGATAATTATTCTGATCTTTCCATGAGATACAATACAATAACATCCTGATTTAAACATCGATACAATATATACGGCAATAAATATGTAACATTTGCTTACTTAATTCTTAATTAATAGACCCGTAAAAGCTCATAGTCATGTACACATAGATAAACATTACAATTATGTAATTATCATCAACCACTTCAACTGTGAAACATACATTTATGTTATTCAAAGTCATACAAATGCGATAATATTGACGTGATAAGATAAGAGTTTAATGTATTTTATCTTCTTTAAGGTATTTCAAATTGTGGTGATTTTTAGGAATATTATAATTATGTGTTGAGAACATGCTGCAAAAACCACTAGTTGAAATCACAAATCTCCCTAGTTTTCCTCCCAGAATTATCACATGTATGCCTGAGACACCTAGTTAACACTGCTTTTTCTTCTTGGAAACTATATTGAAATATATATTTTCTTTATTATACAGCTGATATATGAGAATACCAGGTAATTCTTTTTTTGTATTATATAACATATATCATGTTGTGTTATTTATTTTACTAAGTCAGAGATCCTTAAAAAGCAAAAGGTTCTATAAATATCCGATTACAAAATGCAGTCCTTATAATATTCTCCATTGAAAACATTATTAAAACTTTGTAAATTTGACCATTCTGATTGGAGTTTATTCAAACTTTTCTTGTTTGAAACTTTGATGAACCAAAAGTGTGGCAAAGCTATCTGTTGTTGAATAATTAAGAGATTCACATGTAACAGTTTAAGATGTTCTAGATCATACAATATGAAGTGAAGAGTGTATCTTTGGAAAATTTATACCAGTCAATCACACATACATGATAAATCAACGTATTACATGCATTCAAATACTGATTATAATGCAGATTTCTAAAATATACTAAAATCAATCAAATTAAAATACAAGTTAAATTATTCATATAAAACATCTGATTGGTAAATATAAGGGTAAATAAATCACAGATATCAGAGACAGATGCCTTAAAAGAACACTGTAAATATGAAATATTTATACTATTTAAAAATAAATGCCATGTTAAATATGAATACACCATTATTTTAAAATTGAAACAAACAAAAATAAAAGTTAATTACTAAAACAAATAAGAGAATTAAAAACTTATAAAACATGAATGATTAGGCCAATAGGGAGCATGTCAATCACAGTTAAAAACCATATCTCAGACTTTAAAAGTGACAACATTGCAAATTAAACAGATAACTTTTTTATAACTGCAACTTTTCCTACTTTAATTTTGTTTTTCAGAGAGAACTTTTCTCCGAAATTCTGATCATATAATATCAAGCTTGGAATTTTCTGAAACTTCTTAACTGCAGATAAAGTTGAAGCTTTCATATTTTAAATGCTAACAACAACAAACCACATGTACTAGACACATGTCATACATATAATACCAACCATCTTACATTACTCAATAGTAACTTATGCTAACAAATTTACAAAGATATTTAAAAAGTTAAGAGCTGCTTTCTGGACTCCAAGTTACACATGATAGCACAATTACACATTAAACCAATTACAGTACATGAAGTAAACATATTTGTATTGTTTTAGGCTTAGGAGTACTTTGTAATATTGATTTCCTATTTAGTCCTTGGTCAATGATAAGCATCATGGATTCTAGCAGCTTCCTGCACAATAGCTCCTTCATTCCCAAAAATCTTTACATTTGGAGACACTTCCTTCCATGTAGCAGAACTATCCTGCAAAAAAATAATTTGTGTGCAGTCACGAATGTGCATTACATTGGCACTGTGAAATAAATACCGGTATGAATAAGGTTTCCCAAGCAAAAGTCTTTGGAAATAAACCCCTGTTTTTAATGCAAGTGTTAAAGTATATCTCCTTAGCTATGGAACAATATGATTGTGTTTCTATGAACTATACTCATCATAACAGATCACAATATCTGATTAATAACCTAAATTGAAATATGTCGACTGTTGCCAAACACATGATTACATTCACAGGAAGAAATTTACATGAAATGAAGTCAATCTGTCTGTTTTATATAAAAGAAGAATCAATTCACATGTTTCTATGGAGAATAAGTCATCCTCTCATTTATCATTGATGTTAAAATAAGTCAATTAGATTATTATCTTGTGAAAAAGAGCCTTTGTAAAATTTGAAAATGGATCAATCTGCTGGTGATGCTGATTAAACCACTAATAAGGCTTCACAGGTGTTCAATAACTTTTGTCCAAACAAATAAAGATGTTTTAACATTATTTTGAATTGTCAATCTGCATGTTAATTGGTAACACTTTGGTGTGGCTGTCTATACTTACTTCTGGAATGCGTATATCAAATGCATCACCAGTGTCATAGTGGAAGTTCCAAACCTCGGCTTCTACCCACGCATTGTCCGTATTTCTAGGATCATCTACATAACCCTTATATAGAAGGGAGGCACTGAATCCCTGTGTATCAACCTCGGTACGCAGACTGGTGCGAGATCCAAAACGAGAAGCCTCTATTAGAGGTTGGAGAATAGTCTGTGATGAACTTGGTGGTACAGGACTGGATATAGACAGGGACGTCTTCTGACCTGGATTAGCGGCAAACTGTGCAAACAGCTGTAAATAAAGGTAAATTAAGTTGCGTGTAATGGACCATCTTGTTATTTGTGATGTATATGTTAATGTGAATTAATAATGCAGTGATTTCAGTAATAAGAGCTCTATATGCCTATTGTGAAACTTGATATATTAATCAAAATTTCAATCAGAATCAGCCCGGGGCAAAATATGCTTCCGTAAAAAGCAGCTGTTCTTTTGAAGAATTTCTAAAAAAAATTATTTATAATTCATATTTCTATGGCCACCCTCCCTTAAAATAAAGTACCCCCCGTATCCTAAAGGGCATTTCTAACTTAGTTTTATAACATTTGAATTATGCAACAACACAGGAGGTGCATATCTTCAATACCGGTATTTACAGCTATGCAAGGTTTGAAACGGATCAGTTTAATACTGTAACTGCATGGTAGGTGTTTTTGATAACACAAACTTGATATACTCTGTATGTTAAAGGTGAACAAAATTATAACCACACAAAATTAAAGGAAGATACAGAATATAAGTGTGACAAAATTTTAACCAAATGCTTTTTTACCTTTTCCTTCAACATTCAGTGTCTGCAACCAACACAAAGATTCCTTGTGTAATAAGAAATAACTGTCAGATCAAGTTTTATTCTGACAACATTTAATTTATGATGGGTAAGTAAAATTATTCATGGTTTTAAGAAATGTTATCTAGAATATTGTTACCTGTATCATATCAGACTGATCCAGTGTTGTGCCACATTCAGTATCTACTTCATGCAACACATCTTTCATAAACTCCTTACACTGTGTGCTGTATGGAGAGATGTGGCCATGTAAGGCCCCCTAAAATACACAAGTTCAATATTCACACTGAAGTTCAAACCCTATCTTTTCTTGAAATAATCAAGATCTAAAAATAACTGTTATATTGCTGACTATGTCAAGCTTTGGTCCAGATATAAAAAGTTAAATAGATATATTAAAGTTCAATTCTGACCATGTAAAAACTTCCTGATATAAACTAGTCAATATTTTCATCACAACTGGCCACATATATTCAAAAGTATAAAGCAGCGAATAATTTACTTTGTGAAAGAATTTTCTCAATTAAAAGAAGATCATTATTATATGTTTTTCATATTTGTTGAACATTACAGAAGGAAGATCATGATAAACAACACATACCCCTGGAAGACCATATATAGAGTCCATGTTCCCTTCTCCACTTTTTATGACAGCTATAAATTCAAGAAGTCTCTTGCCCTCTACATAGAGAAAGCCTGTTTGATTCTCTTCTGTTTCGCTGTATTTGTGTCGCCATCTAGTGCATACTGCTTTGATCACATGGTTTGGTCCCCATCTCCATAACACTCCACGGCCTCGAATGCCAGTTCTACCCATTGGGTTACTGTGTAAAACCAAAACACACAATTGATGTCATGCTATCACAAGGATCTTATGATTAAAAAATCAAACTAAAAATAACAAGGATCTTATGATTAATTAATCAAACTAAAAATAACAAGGATCTTATGATTAACAAATCAAACTAAAAATAACAAATATCTTATGATTAACAAATCAAACTAAAAATAACAAGGATCTTATGATTAACTAATCAAACTAAAAATAACAAGGATCTTATGATTAACAAATCAAACTAAAAATAACAAGGATCTTATGATTAACAAATCAAACT
>JAUMGZ010219662.1:0-21836 GCA_032359645.1 Pododesmus macrochisma
CATGTTTTTGGACTTAAACTTTTTCCAGGTTAAAGTTTTGCTGCAAGTGTTGAAATGCACTAGTATACAATCAAATACGTGTACTGGGATGCTTATATTTGTCATGATTGTAGTTTTGGGGTCTAAGACTCATTAAATGGAGTGAATTGGGAAAATTAAAAAAAAAAAAAAAAAATTGACATCAAAATGACTTTGACTTCTCTATGCCTCGATCAATATTTAATTATGTGCACTAGTATGCTGATATTTAGAATGGAAGTTGTTTTGAGGTATGAGGTTCATTTAATGCAATCATATTGGAAATTTCGATCTTTTATCCAAAATGGTGACCCTGGCCTCTGTTTGGTCGAAATTTAAATATTGTCCGATTTCGTTCAAATTTGGTATACAGAAGTATTATGACTCTACAATGACAACTGTGCATGATTTTTTCTGATTTGTAACCAAAAGATAACAGCCAAAGCCTTTGATATGTCAAAATTTAGATATTGCCAGATGTATAACTACACTGACAACAACCACAGATGTATAATTTTTTTTTATCCATTATCTAAGATGGGACATCCTGTAATGGCTCCATTACAATTCACACTCATTTAAAATATGCTTATAATAGGTGAGCTATTCTGTTCTCCAACAGCTCTTGTTTCATTATTATGGTAAAAAAGTACCGGTAGTTTAATCCAGGTTATGTGAACTGGTAAACTGTTTTTTGCAAAGCATAATTGTCATCTCAATTTTAATATTTTAGGTTCGGGAACTTGGAAATCCAAAAAGTAAAAAACCTAAGGATGTACCGCTGCACTATGAAGTAACAGAGCCTTGTAAAGTTCACTTAGATAATGAGGAGGACATCCCTATGCCATTACTGGCAAGGTTGATCAAATACAAACTACTAAATATTAAAACAGCTGACATCAAGAGAAGAGAAGTTGAGAAAAAGGTTCAGTAACATTCCATTTTTGTGCATTTTATTTAAATTTTGATATAGATGTAGGTTCTTAGCAGTTAGTTTCAGCAATGATGCTCATGTTTAAGTCTCATATTATGACCAACTAGTAATTTTCAGTTTTAAATTAATGAAGTTCATATTAGAATCAAATCACAGTATGATTTTCCTAGGTCTACTTTATTAAGTGCAACACAGATTTGAGGTCATCATACTATTTTATGGTTAAATGAAGTAGAAAGAATGTATTAAATTGTTAGACTCGTGGTAAAATGTGTTTCACTGTCTCTTTAAAATAAAGCAAACTTACCAATAAGTTGTCATTTTTTTAAGCTTCTAAGGATAGATTCTGTCATGCTACTGTGTATTGATAAATCATTTTGATGCATAACTCACAAATGAAAACTACCAGTAATCAAGTTTTCACATAAACTGAGTGGAGTACTGACTTTATTTTTCAGGCCTCTGAAAACAAAGATGGTGGACGTAAGGCATCAGCTAAGGGTGGAAAAGATCGTGCAAAATCACCAGGCAAAGGCAAAGGTGGAAAAAAGACCCCTGAACCCCCCTCAGCCAAAGAAGGGTCCAAGTTAAGGAAAAGGGGAGATGAAGATGATTCTGGAAAATATATTGGTATGTATTGGTATTCTGCTAGCAGCTGGCTTATTTTGGATTTTTTAGATTTTATACACAAGTCACTGGAATTTTAATTTGCTTTTCCTGTATTTCAGCTCTCTTTGTTTACATTTTATAATGATATTCACTGCTATATATTTTTCATGGAAATGTAGCAGTCGCCAACTCAAAACAAAGAAGTTGCACACACATATAATTTAAGTTATTTTAAGGGTTTTTAGACATTTTTTTAAAAAAAATTCTTAAACAAAGGGGAAGCAATTTTCAATATATCAAAATGTTATCATATTTGTCAATTATAAATTGTTGTGATGTGAGAGTTTATGGCGGTTAAAAACGAAGAAAAGAAATATCTTCAGAAAAATCACTATGACTATAATTCAAAATGTAACAACTTCAAAGATTTATATGACAGGTGTGGTTGAACCTAATGATGCACCAACTTTTCCATATCAGTATTGTCACATAAAAATAAGTTGAAAACAATGAATAAATAGACACAATCAAAAGAATTGAAAATCAAAAGGTCTATAGATATTCGAAGACTTATGTATCAGAGATGTTATTTAATTTTTTCATGTGATTATTATTGAATATTTCTTTATTGTAAATTTTGAATGTCTGTTTATTTTTACCAAATTAGATGATGAGCCAGATGATGGAGCCCAGCACTATTTTATAATCTACGGCTACCACTACCCTCACTTGTTCTCTCAACTGTCAGAACTTGGTATAAATGTTGACGCCATCATAAGATTATCTTCTCAAAGCTATGAACGATTTGAGCCAAAGGACGATGTACCGGCAGTAGAGAAGGATGAAAAAACATTAGGTATGATTAATCTTATTAATTTGTGCATGACTTTGTGTGTTAGATGCCTTAATATTCTGTACTATATTGGTGTGATTGACCTTTAATGTATTTAAAAGAGACCTTGTCAATGGATGACTCACACTTCTGTTTTGTGCACTATCTTGTATTATGAGCATGCACTGTACTCCGTAGCATGTTAATGCAGATTGTTGTGGTATCATATAATTTGTACATTCATTAAATACAACATTTTACTTACAGATTACAGATTATAAGAAAGAAATACCAAAATATAATTAGATAATTTCATTTAAAAATCTTTAGAGATTTTAATAACATAAGTTTAGTTTTTTTTTTTTTTAAAACAAATGTGTATAGATATACCTATGGTGTATCAAGGGCAATGATATCAACAGATAATGAAGCCAAGAAAAGGTCAAAACAATATTTCACAACCATTTCACATTACACTCATAATTCTATCCTGCATGTTGTGTACACAGTAGTTTCAGTTTATGGTATTGCACGCAATATTTTGAGTTTTCAGTATATTTTATTTATTGCATGCTATTAGTTAATTCATAATACTTGTGGTGAATGTTCTTGACTGTGTAATGGCTTGAATCTATATGATCTATTTTTGTCAATCTACATGAACATATTAGGGTTGTTTTTGTGAGGTCTCAGAAGTTGCATGGTTACAGTGGTATTGTGTTTAAACTCCATTATAAATGGCTGTACAATACAAATGTACTGTACGTTGCTTATTAAATGTTTTCAATATTTTGGGGATTAATATTCCACATGGGAAAGTGAACCTAGTTTGTCTGATGCTTATTAATGAAGATGTTCAAGCATCGAAAAGAAATTGGGGGAGAAACATTTTCAGAAAAGGTTTTTAAATAGAAATTCAATGGTTTAGATTCAGTGAAAAATAATCTAAAATAAATTAACAGTTTAACACAACATTCTCATATATAATGTGTTTGGTTATGAATACTTTAAACATTTAATATTACTACAGAATTTTAACCAAACAACAGTATCACTGCTCTGTGCATCTTTAAAGGTTTTTGTCACAAATCAACAGTAATGGTAGATATAATTTCTTAAAAGCTTTAAAAATCAATTTTAAATATGTGGACTATGATTGTGTTACTAGGGAAGCCCAAAGATCAAGCAGCACATCTGGGTATGTAGAGAAATAAGTGGGTCTTGTTTCACAACTGGACACACACTTCTTCTTTTCAGTTTTTTTCCTTACAGCTATGTAATACAGCTTAGTGCCACTAGTGCCTGCATATGTAATGTAACGAAACAAACTTTAATTCATTTATAATCCAAGATCTAAAAGATATCTCATTGTTACAATATGTAAGTGCATGAAAGTGTCATATAGAATATTTCTTGATATATATATATATATGGATTGCTACATTATAAATTACTGTACTATAGTTTAGACTGCAGATTTTGAAATAATTTTTTACATGGCGACCTCATGGTATTTATATTCCTAAATACAATAATAGATTTTATTTTCACCAAGTGGATACATTAACATTTAATAAAGGTAAAGATATGAAAAGAAATTTGTATGAAGATATTGTATATTTATTTTTAGCATAATTGTCACTGTAAACAATTGGCTTGTATTTTATAACCAGCAGATCAACTTCAAAGTAACATCTGTATAAAGAACTAAACTATATCTTATAAATACAGAATATTTGTCGTGAGGATGCTTAGTATATTAAATTTCTGTTTCAATGCCTTTTATGTAAGACTATGTTATGTAAAAACAAAAACTCTTATTTAAATGAATACAGATTATTTCCTTTTCTATTGCTAAAACAAATGCTACACTTCTACATGTGCTGTATTGTCAATAACATTCTTAATCATTTTAGAGATTCTTGGTAAATCTGATATAAAAAGTTATTTTAAGTGTGTCCAAAGTGTAAAACATACGAATCATTGTTTTTGTCTGCTACTTTGAGAAAATGCACTTGGGCCAAGTCTGGAAAATTCATTGCCCAATATTTTTTTAATTTTTAGGAAAAATCACCATCGGTGAAATCATATATTCTGGGTTAAACAAAAACCCTTAAAAAAGTGAATAATAAAATTTTGTCAAAAGAAAATTATTTCAAGAAACTTTTCACTTTTCTTTTCTTTTCAATAAAAAAAGTTTCAAATTGAGAAATTTCAATGAAATGTTTCTCAAAAAAGTATTTCAAAGGCAGTTAAAAGATGAAATTCTTTTAAATGTTACACAAAGCCTTGTTGAAGTTTTGATTTTATTTGTTGAATGTTGTGTTCATTGCTTGTTGCTGAATTTTGTTTTGTTCTATTAGTTCAGTTTTTAAGTATTCTATTTTTGCTTTGATTTTTATTTTAGAAGATTGTTTAGTTTTATATATCAAGATTACTTTTACAGAAACTGTTTGAAGTAACAGTGAAATAAGTATTTTATACTTAATGTCTTACAAGTTGACTCAAACTTTATCATATATATAACAAAAATTAATGTACCAACATTTGTTAGGGATAAAACAACTACTGTTGACATTCTGTATACACAGTGGTCAAACTAAAAACTAAAAAAGTTGGATCATCATAAGTACCCATACAGCAATAGCTATAACAAGAACATAACTGGTCTGAACACAAGGAAAGTCACGATGAGTTTAGTACATCCGGTTTATAGTTCTAACATTATTTATACTCCTTAAGTTTTTTATATTTTTCCTTATCATTGATCTGTAATATTTAGTTTAGTTTTTTCACATCAATACTTCAAATTATTTTTCTAATGACTGTAACATTTTCTGTAAGTTTCATATTCATGTATGTGTCAAGGCAATCAATCAAACACTTTACATTATAAATCTATCAGATCTAGAAAACTTTATATTACAACAAAAATTAAAAATATTTGAAAATTGGTGTTTTCATGTAAATTTAAGTAAATTCATGACTTTTTTGCATTTACCATTTTTATGATTAGTAAGTATATAGCTAGTATATATAATCCAAGACCTATTGCAACAACATGCACTAAGAATAGCTTTTGATTGTGTACTACTGGTACATGTAATTTAATTTACATGTTTTAATTCACTGTGTATTATTAAGTTTTAGCAAACAACAAAAATCATCCAAAATTGCTTTTAATTCTTTATTTCAATTATATGTAATGTTTTGATTAAATTCAATATTGTATGCATTGAGTAACAGTTGATTTATATATATTAAGTGTGTTAATGAAAATTGTAGAAAGAGAATGTGAAATTAACATCACATAATACTACAGTATGTTTTTGACTTATAATGTTACTAGTTCTTTTTTAGTTAAAATGTTTTATCAGTTTTCTGATTTTTATTTCCAGCATTAGAGGAAGCTGCAAAGCTCACTAAAGAGAAGTTGAAGAAGGAGCTGACTGGGTTCTGGAAAGATGTGCTGTTAGTGCTACAGAAACAAATTGACAGTTCAAAACTCCATAACATTGCACGGCAAGAGTATGAAGTGAAGAACCTCATTGTCCCACAGGATTTAGAGGATGCTGAACAGAAGGTATAGTGTTGTCTATCACAGTTACATCATAGCTAAATAGAAACTCACAAGTTCATCAATTGAATATATTTATATATATATATATATATATATTTGGTATTTAATCTCTAGATTAAATGTTTTGAGTAAACTTTTTTTCTTTCAAAGACAAAGATGAGCTAGATAAATTAAACTTAAAATCTGACATTTTTCAGGGGAGACCTAAGGCATGAGCATAACTTTCAATTTTCAATAAGAAAAACTTATGGTCTAGATTGCTATTAGTCATGACTCCAAAACATTTACTTTATTTATCTGAAGGTTTATAATGCCCAATTCTTGTTGGTGTTTAAAAGTGGTAATAATTGACATAAAGAGATATCACATTGTTTCATTTCAGAATTTATTTGCATCAGCTTTGTTTGAGGATATAGCATGTATGATTTACGATTTGATAGACTCCAGACGGCATTATTTTAACTATCTTGAAAATCTCAAGTTGTTGAACGTCCCCTTGTTTGGTCAGCCAACAGTAGTAGCCCCACCACAAGGTATGTAAAGGAATATTTAAATCAAACAGAATTGTGTTTCTTTATTTTGTTGTATTTGTTTGCTTTAAGAAGGATGTATTTATTTTGAGATTGACAATTTTGTGGTCAAAGATGAAGTTCAGTCTGTATAAATATAGATTTGTACCGTAGGCAAAACTGTAGTGTTTTTTTCTTATTTTTGAGTTAATGCATGGATAGATAATGATTTTAGAAAGATTTTTCCTTTAAAATGATAAACAATATTAAACAAATGTAGTTAGCTGTGAAAGGTGTCCCAGTATAATCAATAAAATGTTAACAGGATGTTAAACCAATATAAAACAAACATGAATACCATGATAAAAATTGCGTTTATATTTTAGGAGAAGAGAAGCAAGCTATATCAGGTGCCCCGACACCTCAGCAGACTACTGCACCCAGTGTAGCATCGGTTCACCCTGACCAGCTTGACCTTCTACCTCATGTAGACACAAGATATTACAATGACCTTATGAACTGTGTTCCACAGGAGAGCGTCAGTGTACCTCTCATTGTCCACTGCATGTTAGAGCAGGTAAAACTTGTTAGTATAAAACATACATTGGCCAGCTATGAAAAATTCCCTTAAAGGCAAGGAATTCAAGCCCCCATGACCCTTAATTGGTCTGTTATGTTGCTAGATCCTTAATAGTAATACAGTATTGAAGAAAGGTTCTGTTTTTTTTTTTAAAGAGAAATGATAAAGGTTTTAAATGATGATATAAACAACATCTAAGTAAAAGTGACTTAATAATTTATTCTCTTAAAGTATATATTTGACAATGTGTGTCAGGGGCTCATAATTTCAGGTTTTTGATCATTTTTCTTTTTCAGGTGGTAGCCACAGAGGAAAACATTGACCCTCCCAGTGAGCAGCTTCCACCAAAAAGAAAAGATGGTCTTAATGCAGAAATCGCCTCTCACATCAGTAGCATGGCATTTAAACTTGCCCTGTCTGATGAGGAACACCAGGTCTGTGTATTCTTAATTCATTATATATGTCCCCGGCCAAACAATGCATTCAGTTAATTTGAATGTGAATTTTTCAAACTTTGAGGACTTAAAGGAATCTTTCTTACTTTCATCAAATAGCAATGTTGTCCATTGTAGGGATAATGTTATGTTTGATTATTAGGTCAAACTTTACTTAAATAGCTTTTTCCCTTCTCTTGTACTTTAAGAAATAATAAGGTGTCTTAATTTTGTATATCAATTACATGCAAGATTTGTTTGACATTTCCTTCTATAATTTGTCATTAATTTTTAGGGAAGTGTTCAAACTTTACAAAATAAATCAATCATTCAGGATTTACATGTGTATGCCTGCCAGCCAGTTGATCATATACAAGTTGCTTAATTAATATTTAATAATTATCTGTATAGTAAGTAAAACAATTCTGAAAATGCTGAAAAATAGTTAATTTAGATACATTGTATATATTTTTTAAATACTGGTTGGTTAATTACTTCTTAGATTTCAAAATCTTTCAATAATGGAATTCAAGTTTTTGAACCCAAATTTGATTTACTTGTAGATTTTATCTGGTGTTTTTGACCTTGAGAAACGTCCTGCTGGGAAGCCATCGCCTCCACTGCTGATGAACTATCATGACAAAATCACAACCAGAACACAGCACCTAAAGCAAATGTTTGGACTTAAGCCAGAGGAAGTTGAGATGGAAATGCTGAAGAAGATGCCATTCTTCCAAATGACAAAAATTCCTCGTCCAGGTTCAAGCCTCGCTAGGGAGAGAGCTGCTCGGTTACAAGAGCTGATACACTTCTGTGCCACTGGAGGGATGGCTCAGTCCGGTAAGATAACATGTTCAGTATGCACTTCTGTTGTTTTAGCTAATTATATTTATGTATTCACAATGGTTTCCTTTTCCAAGTTAAAAGTATACATGACTTTGCATTCATACCAAAATGCTATAAGTTTGGACTTTATATATTGTTATTCTGGCTGAGAATTTCCTCTCCTCCACATGCATTTTGAGATAAGAAGGTGTTTTTGGACCTGTAAACTTTGTCCATATCTCATCCACATGATGAGTGTCAATGACAGTGACCATGTTGTTTTCCTAAGCTTTGCCAAAATTGTTGTCAGTTTGACAAGTGGATTTTGTTGGGTATTCAAAATATACATTTAAAGATTCAACATCCAAAATTCTGAGCCTGTTAATGTTTTTTTTTTTTTAATTTATATTCACAGATGAAAAAATAAAAGTACTGGTAAATAATTTCATCCACAACAACATATAAAAGTTAAGTCATAAAACTCAATTATAGACTCCTGTGTACCCATTATTATGTTGTTACGGTCCACTAAATCTCAATTTTGTGTGTCTTACTTCAAAATGTATTTTACAGAAATTGACAGGGCCTTCAAACAGTTTGTTTTTGAGTGTATGGATTTAGCTGGTACAGATCCCAATGGATTTATCATTACCAGGGACAGCGAGGGTGTTGAGCATTCTGCCATTCCCTGGGATGATCCCTACCCATTTTTTAAGGGAATGATCCCTAAACATGAGAAACAAGCTGCTCAGGAAGAGATGGGCGCTGGCTCATCAGAAAGATCAGGTATTTTTTATTAAAGGTTTAACAATAGTTGTACTGGACAAAATATTTCTGTATTTAAGGCAAATTCAATATAATTGAAAAATAGGGGAATCATAATTTGATTTGCTGTTAATTCTCAAAGTTTAAAACAAGAAAAAGAAGTACTGAAAAATAGAATCATAAGAATTCTTCTTCTTGGTAAAGTTAATGCAATAGTTGTGTTCATGAGTGTTTTAACTGATTTAATTTTTGATAAATATTGAACAGAATATTACTTTTATTTTCACATAAATAATGTTTAAATTGACACAAATTTTCAGTATGAACTTGCATGTGTCTTTGTTGATGGATGTTGTACATTTTTGCAGTGTTTTTGTGTGAACTTTAATACTGTTTAACGACTGCAGCAGGACACCAACATAACCAATGCTATTTTGTATACAATTAACCTTGCAGTGATAAAATCACTAATAGATATTGAACTTCCTGTATATATACATGACACTCTCAGCACCAATGTTTTGAAATGAAATATTCCCCATTTTTTGGTTTAAATCTTTAAGGATGTTGTATTAATGTTAAGAAGCTTTACCTGGGTCTTTCTGTACACAACATCTCCACATTTGTCTTTCCTGCCATTTGCAAATTTCCTTTTTATACTGATACATCTGAGCAGTTTCTGTCATGTTTCCTATATAACAACATTTGGAGGACATCATTATCTTGACCATCTTCATTTGCTTTCTGTTTGGCATTGAGACATATTTCTTATGTGGTTATTGTATATATATAATCTGGGATGACCTTATACAAAGCACACTGCACTTTGAGTTTGTAACTATTTGAAACATTTTGTATATTTATTGTGTATGACCTTGAATGACCTCATGTAAATCACACTTCCTGCAAGTACATTACATATTATGTTTATGGTTTGTTGCCTGCATACTATGACCTTGGATGATCTTATAACTTCCTGCACAATGTCTTTGTACCTTATTTTGTTTGATTTTGTTTTTTGTCACCAGTCACTATCAATGTGGTCACATGTAAGTGTTGTATTGACATTTATGTCACAAGCCATATTTCTCAGTAGATTTATGATTATACAAATAATTGACTGCATTTATAATCAGTTTTTTTTTTTTATACCACACCACCCCTAACCCTCACAATGCACAGAATCCCAGCATTACTGCCATGTATCATATTATTGTGGCAGGGGAAGTATTACACCACCAAAACACCATATATTTATATTTTAACATGTATTTACTATATAATCCTTTCCTCAGTTTATTATCATCATACTTGCCAACTTTTGAAATTTCCATGGGGGAGAAAACGCGTAGCAAAATCTCAAAATGTCTTTAATACCTATATACAATGCCCTTTATTACAACATAATAGTGCAAACTGCCTCATTTAAGCAGTTCTGTGCAATGCAATAAGTTAAAGCAAGTTAATAAGCAAGGTTTAGGAATTATACTGATGTCAAAAGTGAAATTGTGTGTGAAAAATAGGGAGACTCCCGCCTAAATAGGGAGAGTTGGCAACTATGTATCATTTTAATAATTTTTTCCAAGCATGTTTCAGTTGTCTAACATTGATGCCATTTTATTACATTTAGTAGTATTCAAAATCCTGAATGCAATCAGGATCCTAAATAACTATAATATCCTATAATAACTAGTGCAATTTATTACTGAAAGATAAAGTTGTGGAAACAATGTTAACTCAAATTACTATATATTCTGCATCAAGCATTTTTGGGATACATGTTTTTCCTGCATTTTTTTTTTCTAGAAGCAAACTATACACTTTTACTTATGCTTTTAAGATCCCTGCTTTTATTATTTATTTGCTGGTTATAAACAGGTAGCGGTATATCTTAGCTTACCGGTTATCAATAAAGCATTCTCTAAAATAAAATCTGGACAACAAAAATTAGCACCCTTGTCCTAGCTTTTTGAAGTTTTCAAATTTTGACATTATTTTTTTATCTATTATTTAAGTTTCAATAGAATTTTGCAGGGTGATAAAAATAATATACCAAATAGATAGAAATTAATAAAATCAATATATCCTCTTTTTTACATTTAAATGGTTTTTTTTTACTTATTTCTAGAAATTTACTTTGTATACATATTAACATAAACATATTGGTAACTAAAGATTTCTTAAACTTGATATTTCAATATATAATTTAATTGACAGAAAAAGGGTTTATTTATATATGAGTCAATGTAATATTTTGGTGGTAAAGAGTCAACATTTTTCAGTTTATCAACAAACTTTTCATTCTATGCATTGAGAATATGTATCAAAATATATCGGTTTGAATTTTTAGTCCATCTGGACCAAAGGTCCAAGGTGGACTTTTCTCATACAAATCCCGTCTGTCGTCCGTCCGTCGTTAAGTATGGCTTTAAACTACATCTCCTCTGAAACTACTGGGCAGATTTCAACCAAATTTGGCAGGAAGCATCCTTAGGGGAAGAGGATTTAAGATTGTACAAATTAAATACCTGACCCCCCAGGGGACTGGTGGGCGGGGCCAAAAGGGGTAATTTGACAGTATGCCTTCAAACAACATCTCCTCTGAGACTATTGGGCAGATTTTAACCAAATTTGCCAGGGAGCATCCTTAGGGGAAGAAGATTTAAGATTGTACAAATTAAGTACCTGACCCCCTGGGGGACAGGTGGGCAGGGCCAAAAGGGGTTATTGACAGTATGCCTTCAAACAACATCTCCTCTGAGACTATTGGGCAGATTTCCACCAAATTTGGCGGGAAGCATTCTTAGGGGAAGGGGATTCAAGATTGTACAAATGAATTCTTTGACCCCCAGGGTTCACATGGGTGGGGCCAATAGGGGTAAACTTGACCATATGCCTTTAAACGACATCTCCTCTGCGACTATTGGGCAGATATATCAACCACATTTGGCAGGAAGCATTCTTAGAGAAAGAGGATTTAGAATTGTACAAATAAAATCCCTGACTCCCTAGGGTACAGGTGGGCGGGGTCAAAAGTCGTAAATTTGGCAGTATGTTTCTAAACGACTTCTCTGAAACTACTGGGCAAATTTCAACCAGATGGACGTTAAGGCCCCATGGGCCTCTTTTTTCAGAATATATACCATTATTTTTGTATATTTAATTCTGGCTTGTTATTATATAGATATACATGTATGTTCACTGTGTATTATCAAATAAATCACTCATTGTTTTTGTCTTGTATACAGGACCTGTCTCGATACACTTGTTGACAATTATACTATGTCAAAAATGTATAATCATCATTATAATACTTCACTATTGTGTACAATTTATAATTATCTTAACAAAAATATAATGTGACAAATATCATTCCTTTTATATTATTCTTGTGTACTTGACTTTTGTATATGTACATGTAAGCCATCTGCACAATATTTCTTACTTATATTTCAGAGACTATTTAATCATGCATGACATAATATTTTCTTCAGTAGATTTGCACAAGTCCAAACACACAATTTGGTTATATAGCTATGTTTAAATAATAAGTAATTGTAAATATGTTTAAATTTGTTAATCAATTGAAAACCAAAATATTTTACAACCATTAACTGATGAAATCAGTGAAATTGTTACAACTTCTATTAAGTGATTTTCATAACAAGAAAAATAACAACCTGCTCAAATGATACTAAGCATTTTAGTTCCAGTTGATTTGAAAAGTAAATGTGTGAAATCTTGTGCAGGTCTAGAAGTATTCTTTTCATCTTTATGCAGCTTCATATATAACTTCTTCCATGTTAAACAGGGAGTTTAAGTGGCATCTCAGACTTGATAGATTATTCTCTGCCTGGTACCCCCTCACCTCCTCCCCTAGAACAACATGCCAGTTCCTCCAACGAGAAGCAGACATCTTTGGAAAAGCAGACGACAGCCTCTGTTGAAAAAGAGGCTGCATCCCCGAGTGGCAAACGCCAGTCTAGACCTAGGTCTAAAAAGAAGAAGAGCAAAAGTAATTATGTATAGCACAACTGGCATATGTATAATGCATCAAACTATTATGTTGCAATATTATTGATTTATTATTTATTAGATTAATGGGCTTGTTAATGGCTACATTACTTAGGGAATGGCAGTATATAATTTTTTGTTAATAGGTGCATGTTTATAGCAGCATATTGTATAATTAGTCTGTAGTATTTGTTCAATGAGGTTGTAGATATATCATACTTATTTTATTTTCAATATTTGATACTCCAGTACAAACATATTTAGTTTTATTCTTTGTAAGATTGATATAGGTGAATCAGGAGAATGTTGAGGTGTAAAGAAAGGGAATATTAAGGAAGATTTTCTCAAACATAGTTTTTTTTAGAAACCCAAGTTTTTGTCCTAGTTAGTTTTTGTTTTCACTATACCACTTTTATTTTGGAAGTCATTTCCATCCACTACTACCACATCAAATGACAGTCACAGATCATTAGTATCAGGCGTGTACATAACGTATGATGTTCCAAGTTTACAGAAAGAAATCAGATGGTCTCAAGACATGTATATGATATTATTTAGAAACAAACTGGGAGATTTATAATAATAAGTAGTTTTCTTTTGCTTAAAAAACAACATTTTGGCTTTCAGTACATGTAGTTGAGCTTTAGTATTTAGTGCATGTATATACACTAATCTTGCATTTAACACATGTTAACTTTTCACTAATTGCTTTTATTTTCTGCTTAAATAGTTACAACAGTTACAATAAATAGAAAGTTCTTGATCGTTTGTCTTCATCTTGAAGCTTAAAACCATGACATTGGCATCCCAATATTTATAATGTTGTTATCGCTTGTTGATGTCTTATTATTGACATCAAGAGAGGATTATTTTATTCAGATTTCTAGCCATAATTTATTACCTAATTAAGAATTTCTGACACATCAACAGAATGAACTTAAATCAAGAATGTATTTATGTGCAATTGTTTGAAGTCTTTGATAACCAAATGTGAGAGAATTAGTTGCTGAGACTCATTTAAAGGAAAAATGAAAGCAAGGGTCAAAATTTTAGGATTTTTGTTGTTGCTCTTATGCCCATTCTAATAAACACAGTTGTATATATTATCATGTATGTCTTGATACCTTGCATGGGTAAATCTAATTCTTTGTTGTAACCTGCATGTGATTTTACTTAACATAACACTATGTAAAGTGTAACTATTTTCTTTGAAGTAACATACTTTCTTTTATGTTTTAAAATCAACTTTTTCCGAAACAAAAAACCGACTACAAAAATAATAGCAATATTTGCTGAACAATAACTTTAACCATTTAATGATAAGTAAAGAACATTTCTGAATTAATATTTGTGAATTTTTGAAAGTTTTTTGCAAGAGTTTATTCATCCTGTTTCGGTGCAGGTGCTGACTCTCCTGCTCCAGAAGATAGTAAAGCAGCAGGCAAAAGTGTCGGAGAGAAATCTGTATCTATTGAAGATCAGCGTGAAGGCTCACGGCCTTCCAGCTCAAGCAGCATGAAGGGTATCCTTCGACCTAGGTCAAGGTCAAGCTCACCTGGTCGTCGATCAAGGAGCAATTCAGGTAAATATAATATTCCAATAATCCAAAAGGTAATATAAAGACTTCAAGGATAAATTCTCATTACAACAGCAAATCCTTTTGGTGGCATTTAGAGATCAATGACAAACATATCACTTAAAAAGATTCTACTGAAACAAAAACAGTTTAAAGTTGTTACATTCTTCAAGTTTACTATTTTTTGGAAACTTGAGAAACCCAAGTAATTAATAATTCTTTTGTGCTACTGCTTTGCCAGCCGGCAAAGGATGCAAATATCGGAGTAAAAAGTTATTTTTTCGATTTAATGAATTTTTGTATGGAAGACAATAATTCAAGATAAGCCAAGCCCCTTGTTCTGTTGACGTCCTGTCGTGAACTTTATGACAAGCTTTACTGAGCATGCCGCGCTCAGTTGATAAAGAAAATGTCCAACAATAACAAAAACGAATTGCAGTGGAAAACCAATTCATACAGTGGGCTTAAAAAAGAACAGGCATGATGTGTCACAATATATGAGAGTTGTGTTTATTTAAATGTTTTATTTTCTGTTGAACGAAGTGAATTAGAACATAAATTAATTTAACGAAGGTATACAGATCGAATATTATTTGTAAACACATACACGTGTATAGCATGGCATTTGTTGAAGACGTGGGTTGGAATGTGTCTGTGAAAAGTGTTCAGCAAGAGCGAGGCACACAGGTGAATAATTAGGTGAACCGTAGTTTTATGGGACCAGCTTATTTAATTGTTGGATTTTACAAAGACTTTGGTGATTTCCAGAGGTCAAGGTTATTTGGTGCAGAATTTTAATTAGGCAGCATCAACAGGAAAAAACCAATTTTTATCTATTGCTTTCTCACTTACAACACATCATATATCCATGAATATTCTAAACTAGGCCTTTGCTTGACATTTGTAGCTGATTTTGAGGAGATATTTCATTTTGAAGAATATTACCGCTTTAAGAGAGGAGTAAATATTTTTGTTCAACATCTGACTTGTTGTACTGAAACAGTTTTGAATATTATGTTGTCATTTTCTAGCATTGCAAAGATTAACACTTTGTTCCTTCCAGTAAATAAAAACTTTTAAAATAAATATGAATCCTGAAATCTTCCTTATTTATAGATTAAAGTATTCTTATTTATTCATGTTCCTAAATGCATCTCAAAGTGTGCATACCTTCTTAATATCTAGTGAAGTTCCTTTTTTACTAGATAAATCACATAGTATCTCCCTTCTTGATACTTTTCAGTTCTCTCCCTTCTTTGTAACACCAATCTTCCTGATTTCTTTATCTCTATTAACTTAATATTTCTTCTATATTTTTAGTAGAATTGAAGCATTTTAAGATGAACTATTTTTTCAATCATTAACAGTACACTTTGAAAAGGATGCTGAAGGTAAAGGAATACGTCACTTGAAACACTATGAAGAAGCAGACACTAGCGAAGTAGCAGAGACAGAACCAGACAAAACAACAGAGGAAAGTTTGATGGAAATTGTTGATGCACAGAAAAGAAATTTGGATATGTGGTGCTTTGCTGAACATTATGATTCGAGTGTGTTACTACAGGTAATTTATTAACCCTGTTTGCTCTATTTGAACGGCTACAATATTGTGGTTTATCATTTCTACAGTACTGAGGCTATCTAAGTATCGGTTGATTTTATTGTATTTCTATCTTTTTAGTTCAATTTATTTTTGTCTATTGAGTTCAATTTCTATATCTTAATTTAAGTGATATTGATGCAATAATGAATTTTTAACAAGACAAAAACAGATTATTATTAGACTTTTAATAATAGAGAATGAGATATTGACCAATTGGGAGCAGATGTTGTTCTTGTTTGCTTGTATTATATGTCATTTAAAAATGAAATAATTAGAAAACTCAAACAAATAAAATTTCATTCTTGTTTCCCATTATCAGGTTTTAAAAGAGGCTACCTATTATCTGCCCTTTATGGACTTGTACTACCACAAGAGGGACAACTCCTTGATGCTTTGTTTACATAACCCTCACAACCAGGAGCTACAGAATCATGTTGACTGGCACACAGAGCTTCACTGTAACTTAGGCTTCAGGTAATTCACCTTAACTTCAAAAACCTTAATCATATGTACTCTGAGACAAAAATGAAATACAGAAGGTAGGAATGTTACTTTATTTACTGGTACAGGGTGGCTTCCTTTTTGCACTGGAAAATGATAATTGGTTCTACACCTTTCACATTGGATTGTTTTAGATTTACATCTTGCTTTTATTTGTACAACATATTCTTTATTAATATTATCTGTTTTGTAGGAATTACATGGAGTATGTAGCAGAGACAATTGCCGATTGGAACAAGGAAGAGGAGGCCAAATACACTGCTCATCTCTTGTCAGGTGAGCTGAAGAAGATGAGGGATGATGAAGAAGCTTCTCTGAAAGCAGCAGAAAAGGGAACTAGAAAAAAGTCTCCACGCAAGTCACCAAGTAAGTTAATTAGGATGAGCGTTAAAATGTACACATGATCCTAGAGTTTTGCTTATTTCATATCATTCTAATGGTTCTTTTAAAGGAATTTAATTAATAATTTATTCTATTGTTTTGGATGATCTCATCTTTTTACATATTTAGTAAAAATTTGTTAATGTATATATGTCGATACAACATATATTTGCTGACAGGTATATCATTAACTAGGAAGTTGTATATGAATATACAATAAAATCATAGTAAAAAGTGATAATGAGTATTTACAATGTATAAGATGTATCTATAACTCTATCACTTACCCCTTACAGGTCGCTCAAAGAGTCCTAAGTCACGAGGAAGCAGTCAAGAACGCCCAACTAGTTCTAGTAGTAGCATTTTTATCAGAGCTAACTCTCTGAAGGCATTTAAAGAAGAACAAGACAGACTGAAGGCTGAAGAAGATGAGAAGGACAGAGTGAAGAGTGCCAAGAGAGTGAAATCAGCTAAAAAGGTATGTACAGCTTTTTATCCAACCCAAACTAGAATCGGGGATATAGTTGTGGCTCTGGCCATCCATCTGTAGACAAGTTTGTTTCCACACAATATCTTAATTACACAGTTTCAGTAACATTACAGTTTTATTCTATTTTGTTGATAGGGACTTGATAAGGAAGAAAAAGATAAAAAGGCTCCTTCAAGGGCAAGTGCCAAGTCTAAAGGTTCTGGGAAGGATGCAGAACCTGAGACTGGCCTGGATACTGCTGATGTTCCTCCACCTGAGGAACAGTATTGGCCTGTAAGTCCTGTGTATGCTATTTATGTGGTAGTGTTAAAAATGGGGCATCTACTATGCCATACATGAAACTCATATAAAACTATCCACATATGAAAATCATTTTTAAAAAAAATACATGAGATTTATATGAAAATAGGCTCATATGGTTTTCAAGTGTGGCATTTTTGCTAGTATACTTGAACAAAATTTATGAAGAAGGTTCTTATCTATAAAGATTCTGTCTCATAAACCTGATTGTAAAATTAAAAGTAAGTAACCATCAACTATGTGTAATCAGGTGTTATATAATTATAAATTATCAGTTAAAGATTTCTGAGTTACTGTGTGGCAGAAAAATAATTATAATATTTGTTATAAATGCAAATTATGACAAGTAGCTAATAATGTTACCATTATATATTTCATTTTATCAAAGAGAAAGCTGTTGGCAGTTATGGTGCAAGAAAAATCACAAATCTTGAAGTGTAATGTAATATTAAAATCTGTTGTAAAAAATTGACGTATTTAATTGGGTTTAATTTTTTTAGCATTTCGTCCAGCTGTTTGTAAATTTACTGCTATTTCTTTTTTATTACACAGTTTACTGGTTATGATGTTGGTAACAAACTGATGCATGTTGCCGGGAGAACAACAACTTTATTCCCTTCAGATGGAGGTCAGATCAGGACAGAGAGGATAGACTTCACACAAGGTGATTCATATTGAGTTGTGTCTTATTATCAACCTCAAACAGAGACGACCTTGTCATCTGTTTATATTTCAAACATTTCACTGCTAATGTAACTCAATCCTTTTATTTTTTATTTATGTTAAATATTGTGAGCCAACTTTTATTCACAGATACTTTGCATTGTTGATGTTTTAAACAAATTTGCAGCAACTTGAATTCAGATTCTGATTAATGGTGATCTATCTTTTTCAATATTTCATAACTATATTGGCTGCTATTTAATGTTTTGGAAATATTGCAACTTTACACTCCACAAAAAAGATTTACACATGAAGAGTAGACTCCCAAATGAAAAAATCATCAAATGATAAGACTTGTTGGATTTACAGAACTAATGTATTGCCTAAATTAAAACTAGCATTTAATTGACCTTGCCCTGGAGTCTGATTGTTACTGTCTTTTTCAGGAACGAACTGTATCAAGACGTGTGTGCTGAAGGATGGTCACACATTCTGTGTACATTTGTTAGATCCCAAGGAGCCCGGGGAGGAGAACTGTGAGGAGAATGGAAATAAGGAGGGTGTAGAGAAATCAGAACTAGAAAAAACAGAAAAAGAAGGTACATGTACATCATAAGATTTATAATTGAATTTATCATTATTCTTCATGTGACCACCATAAGTGGACTCATGTAGATTGGTTATATATTGTGGGATTATTTGATGAGATAAATGCAGGTTGCTTAGTTATTGTGCTTAAGTTCTTTTAACAGAAATGTGATTTTATTCCAAACAAATTACTTTTTCTCATTTGCTAATTTGAATGATTTTGTGCATATTGTGCATTTTTGCTGTAGGAGATAGAAAAACACAAGATGGAGATATTGGAAGTAAAAGGTCAAGGTCATCAATGTCCAGTAAACATGGATCAGTCAGTGCCTTTGGTTCATTGACTGGTCAGCTAAAGGATGGAATGACACTAGCCCTCAGTCAGTTTGGCCCTTCAGGAGAATCTGTTGACGGTAAGTGTCTGACATGCCTAAGTATATTTGTTTTACATTGTATATGCATTAAATAGTTTGAATAAAAGTCAGTTTAAAATCTAAAATGTAATAAATTACTTTTTTCTTATCCAGTTTAATTATTTCATAGTAAACAATCATTTTTCTAGCTTCTTTGTCCTGAAATGATCATCTTTGTCAAATGATTTAAATTGGTTTAAAACACATGCTAAATAACTGTGTCTAAGGGAAGCTAAGTTCTAGTAGCGATAATGACGTCATTAATGCTGAATGAATACTTGTTAAACTTTTATTATGTTTTGTATCTTTGTTACAGGTAAAAAGTATGAGCCAGAACCCTACATTCCACCAGTCACCACTCCCAGTCCCCTGCCCCCTCCGTCTCCCTCAAAGAGTAAGAAGGGAGGCAAGGAAAAGTCACCCCCAACTCCAGAGATCCCTCCAACAACAGTAAGTATACATGTGGTTCATGGTACTTAAACAATGTATATGTGCATGGCTCAATAACAAGAGTGTGAAGATACTGTAGAGTGAAATGAAACCTAGCAATGTAACAGATATCTGTTTTGTGTTCAGCAAAACATCTTTAACAAATTTATAAAAGGAAACAAAATTGAATTTTAGATACATCTACTAGAGACACTAGTTGTAACATTTCTTGCCTTTTTGTTGCTTGAACTTTACTGCTGTGAATATGATGTGGTCTTGATGAACATCATGATTGTGTTGTTTATGTGAAAATTACCTTTTTATTGTGCAAAAATAATGTGTCAGTAGAGTACTCTCCCTTGATACTAATTTATATATTCAAATATGGCACCTTTTAGATTTTGCTTGTTCTTGACCTGTACCTGACAGAGTTCAATTTAAATAGTCTTTGGTGAGACTGTATTATTGTTTATCAACCTTGTATATCACATTCTGTGAAAAACTAAGCAATAAATGTAACTAAGGCATTTTATTTTATTGATTAATGACATTTACGTTACATCTTTTCAGCCATTCGAAGGTAATCAAGGTGACGAGGAAAAAGATCAAGAGGAGAAGAAAGATGAAGAGAAGCCAGTCCTGCAGCCCTTCCAGCAGCTCTATGTTACTTCACCTGATGGACTTAGTCTTAAATACTTCCTTGAATCTTCCATTGGTATGTAGCGCATCCTCTAAGACGCCATTGAATGTATATAAATGCACAAATTACTGTTAAACATATAGTTTAGCCATTAGGCCATTTTCATAGCCAGTATATTCAACTGTTTTGGTTAAGGAGAATGTCTTATTAAGTATTAATAATTATGTAGTAGATCTATATATTAATATATTGTTTATAGATAGTTCTTTTAAAAATAGGACACAATTCTTTCAATATTTTTACAGTTTTGATATTTATCTTTTATACATTTATGTACATCATTGGGATATGTTCTTGCTAGGACTGTTTTGTTATAAATAGAAAATGAAAAACAAAATGTTTCAAATATAAAATCTTGTCAACTAATTAGTTAAATAATCATCAATGTTTGTTCAGAGGAAACAATTTAAGCATCAAGATTTTTTTGGTATTTTGAACCGCAGGAATGAAGCCTCTGGCTGAAGATGATCGTCGTCTGCTTATTAGGCAGAGTTATCCATTCAAGACACGTGGTGAACAGCCATGTGAAGCTAAGAGAAAGAAGTATGCATTGTCAGAAGCCTCTCGTGTGATAACCTCCGAGGGAACAGTCGTCAAGAACATGATGGATAGCTCCATTGAGGTAGGAGAAGAAAGAATCTTACAAATTGATGAAAGTATCTAAATTAAACTTGTCATATGTAAAGATTGATCAACAGTATTTAAAGACTCAAATTTGTTGATGACATTGTATGTTACTATTAACGGTAAACTCATACAAGGTAACTGATCTTCATTGATACCTATATTCTTTTTCCCTCCGTTATATTCATCTACCTGAACACTAATGTTCCCTTCATCAGTTCTGTTACCTCCCAACAAAAGATGGGGCAAACATACTCTCATTTTTACGTTTTCTTGTGTAATTACAGAAAAAACATACCAGTATTTTAAACTGTATAAATTTGATAAACTTCAAACTTTGGACACTTTTACTCTCTGAACACATCTGTATAGATCTAGTTTATTTTTCAACTTAAGGTAGTACGAGCCTGAAACTTTTGTAATTAGAACTGGATAAAAGTACAATGAAACTGAAGTATGAATACTTCT
>JAUMGZ010219663.1:0-11534 GCA_032359645.1 Pododesmus macrochisma
TGCCTTTAAACGACTTCTCTGAAACTACTGGGCAGATTTCAACCAGATGGACGTTAAGGCCCTATGGGCCTCTTGTTAGGTAATAAGACATACCAATAGCTGTAATATTCAAGCTTCCTTGAAGGAAAATTAATGCAAAGAGCAATCAAATCTTTATAAAAACATATGTCAACATAATTTACAGATTACATATTCTATTTTGTTTCTTTCCAGCAACTAGCCAGCTTCACAGCCGAGGTGAAGGCCAAGGCTGAGTACCATAGGTTTCTCATTGGAAGAGCAGGGGCTAATATCAGAAAGGTAAAAGTTTTGTTTGGATTCATATTTATGAAAGGACTAAATGATGTTTATTATCTGATGGAAATATTTCACTGTACTCTCTTTGAAACACCTAGTTGGTGTACTATTTACTATTAAACGTGTTTTCTGGCTGATATTTGAGTAAAATGTTGTGGAACTGTCTTGGGTTACCTCAGAATTGTACCTCGCCCTAATATATAGGTCTATACTGGAAACAAAATAGTTCATTTGTTCTAGTGATTTAGATGGTTGTGAATCTACATTGGAATGTTTGTATAATTGTTCTAAACACAAATTGATACTCCTATCCAACACAGAAACTTCTAAATAAATGTATTTATCAGTCATTAATCAATTGCTTTTACAGCAAGTTTTATTGGAAAGTTAATTAATGTTCACAAATAAAACATTCATTTGACTTTATAATGGTTTACTTAGGTAAGGGAACGAACAGGTGCCCGTGTTATCTTCCCCAATCGAGATGACACAGACCAGGAACTTATTATCATCATTGGAAAGAAAGAGTCTGTAGATCAAGCGAAATCTGAACTGGAGGCATCCATTAAAAACCTGGTAAGTTATCAAATTAATGTGTCATTAAAAACTAGAGATGTAACGATTCATCGCGGTGCAGTTGTTTTACAATTAGTTCGGTTCTCGATATTTTCCCCTGAATTTTGATACACCCACGATACGGTTTTAAAATTAGACTCAAAGACTGCTGACTTAATAAAATGCTTATAATGATTGGTCGATCAGTCACTGAGACAATCAGCGACAAGGATACATCTAAATGCGCAATATACACAAAATGAGAGACAGAGAATCAATTCCCCCTCTGATCCAAAGTATGGCAACATTTTTGATTTAGATCAGTTGACGGAGTAGCGGATAAAACGAAAACAATATGCACAATTTGTTTGGCAGAATTAACATGCCAAACAGGTCAAACACGAACATATGCATGACCGTCAAGTTGAAGGGGAAACATGACATTGTTACGAGGGAAGAATCAAACAATAAGAGGTCCAATAAAAACACAGAATTACCTCAAACTAGTTCAACTAAAGATAGTTGGCCTGGACGTTTTTCTGGAGCTTGTCATATGAGCTTGGCAAACTAATAAACCTTTTTTCAATGTGTGTTTTAGATATGAGTTTTCTGTTTTGAAATAAATTAGTTTCTTCTTTGCACTCTATATTAAGTAGTACTTTTATCATTTAAACCATTTGCAAAAATGATTTCAACAACATAACAAACAAATACACTACAATCCCAAAATGGTTTATATAAAGCTGACAAATATGTGATTAAGTAAAGAATTAAATATGTAATTAATCAAACATTTTAAGTAAACTATGTATCAAATCGTACATCAAATATTGAGAGACTTATCGAATCAAAGGCCTGGTGTATCTTAACAGCTCTATTAATGACGCATTAAGTTATCAATTTAATGCCTCATTAAAAACCTGGTGAGTCGTCAAGTTATGCTATCCTAAAAGAATATGACCTGTTACCAAGCCAGGATAATTAGTTGTCCAGATCAATTTGTTAACTATTAACATGAACAGTAATAATTACTTCAAATACAGCCAATACTAAACAGATATCCTTTTTAAACACAAGATCAATTATAAGATTAGTTTTAAGTTAAATATCAATTGAAAATGGGGTAATCAAGTTAATACTGTCTGCTATAAACATAGATACAATCACTTCATAGACAGCCACTGGTAATTTAGTGTTTTTAAGTAACTTTTTGATTAGGATATTTGTATTGAAAACAGATATAAGTTTGGTTTCACATAAAAAAATATACATATGTTTTGAACAAATGATTCCAGAATGATTGAACTTGGTTTGTGATATTCTAATTCAACCTCCAAGAAATGCAATTTCACAATTTTAACTAGAGAATGTACTATGTGTCATGAAAACACTTAACAAAGAAGGCCTTCTTAATAAATAAAAAACAATGATGTATTAATAACAAATGCTGCACAAATAACGAACACATTTTCTATCTTGACCTAAATAGCTTAATATGTATAAATGCTTTGTATAAAAATGCAACCTTCATTTTTCTTTTGACACAGGATAACATTGTTGAGGCTGATATGAACGTCGATCCTAAGTATCACCGTCACTTTGTCGCTCGTCGTGGTGAAGTTTTGAAAAACATAGCTGAGCAGTATGGAGGCGTCACAGTCAGCTTTCCTAGAAGTGGCGTCAAGAGCGAGAGAGTTGTGATCAAAGGTGCTAGGGACTGTGTGGAAGGAGCAAAGAAACGCATTCAAGAAATTGTGGAGGATTTGGTAAGTTGGTTTCTGTGGACTGTCAATGTTGTGGGTCCCGAGGCCCTTTTAAAGGGCTATGTTACAGGCTATAATTCGACCAAAGTGCTATATTGTCAAATGTTTTCGTGTTTTATAGATGCTATAACTTTAATGACATTGCCCCAAGGTTTCTGTTTTGACCAATTCCACTAGTCTATAAAACTTTATAGAGAGATCACTGATCATCAAACATAATTTGTTGTCTAGTTCTTCAGCAGTTTTATGAAAAAACATATAAGGGTCCAAACTTTTCTTTTGTATTTAGCAGAAAGAATAAGTTTAATAATGATATAATTTTCAAGAGTCTATAGCTTCACAGTTTATCAGTGTAGACTTTTGATAACATTTTGATTTATATAAAATTTATTTTTTTCAGGATTCACAAATAACGATGGAATGTGTGATTTCACAACAATATCACCGTACTGTTATGGGAACTCGAGGATCCAACGTTCAAGAAGTCACAAAATCATTTGATGTTGGTATCAAGTTCCCAGAACGAGCAGTAGTCAATACCAATGGTGGTTAGTGTTCATTTTCTTTTAACACTTTTCAGTTAATTTAATTGATTTAACTTTGACATGAAAAAAATTTATTTTGCAATGACATAAAAAATGATTTAGGCAACCCTAAACATTTTTTTTACAAACACAATTGTAATTTTGTTCAAGGCGTGACCCTGCAGTCAAAAGTATTCAAATGCCAATATTTACCTTATAGGACTATTTCAACCAGATGGAAGTTAAGGCCCAATGGGCCTCTTGTTATACCTTTCACAATTGGTGCTCATATCAATAACAGTCATTATAACAGATGTTTCATCAAATAAATCTTGTCAAATAACCATATCTCAAAAACGGTTGATCCCATTGCAATCAACTTTGTAAGAACAATCTTGTATAAGAACAACTCCAATGAACACTACCAAGAAAAATAATCATGAAGACTTTAAGTTTCAGGTGAGCGCATCAATGCCTGTTTAGCCTCTTGTTTATCAATAACAGACTCTTGCCATTTAAAATGAAGTAGAGGTTTAAAAAAGAATTGGTCGTTCCAGACTATATTTTGAATGTTTTATTTCATAAATATTTTTCACAGAGGTTGCTACTCCCGTTTCCAATGGTGAGCCAATGGTGAATGGTGAAACAACAACAGAAGAATCTGACGGTCCTAAGAAATGTGACATCATTGTTATCACTGGCAAACAAGAGAACTGTGAACATGCTAAAGAAGCTCTTCTGGTATGTGAAATGTGTACGCACAGGCAAATGTCTGTGGTCATATTTACTAGTAGATATTTGTGATACAAGAAATGTGTTTGTACACTCCTGCAAAAGTCATATTTTCTCATAAATATTTGTGGTTCAAGAAATATGTATGTACAATCTGAATCATGCAAAAGTCATATTTACTCATAAATATTTGTGATACGAGAAAAGTGTAATAGGTAGACTAGGGCAAAAGTCATATTTACTCGTAAGTGTTTGTGATACAAGAAAAGTGCAATATGTAGACTCGGGCAAAAGTCATATTTACTCGCAAGTATTTGTGATACAAGAAAAGTGTAATATGTAGACTCGGGCAAAAGTCATATTTACTCACAAATATTTGTGATACAAGAAAAGTGTAATATGTAGACTCGGGCAAAAGTCATATTTACTCGCAAGTATTTGGGATGCAAGACATGTGTATGTACACTCATGCAAAAGTCATATTTACTCATAGATATTTGTGATACAATAAATGGATAAAAGTTGAGTTTACATACCATTAGGAACATAAAGTTTATGCTTTTGGCTCTACTGGTGTGTTTAAGGTGTAAAGACAGTCAGAAGTATAGTGACTTATAAATGTTTGTGATCAGCAGATGAAAGAAATGCATAAATGATGCTGCAAATTTTACATGAGCATACAAAATGTACAAAAAATGTGTTTTCCTTGATTATGTAGATAAATACTGCATTTGAATTTAAAGTTAATACTACTAAACAGGTGAAGACGTTGTGTAAAAACAAGCATTTAGTACCAAGAAGAACTTAACACTTGGTTCTTTTGAATTTTGTATTGCTGTTATTGATTAGAAGTAAACCATGACTGTGTTATTAATCATTGCAGGCCCTTGTACCCATCACTGAAGAAATAACAATACCGTACGACTTCCACCGCTTCATAATAGGACAACAGGGTAAGGATGTCAGACGCATGATGAAAGAGTTTGATGTGAACATTTCTATACCACCAGCTAACGAGCACAGTGAGACAGTTAAAGTAACGGGACCTCCAACAAACACTAAGCGAGCACTGGTCGCTCTGGAGGAAAGATGTGAAATGTTAGAGAAGGAAAAAGAGGAAAAGGTTTGTACTTAAGGGATGTGAATAACCTTCTTTTGTGTCTGTATTTAAGTTATGTGAACAGCCTGCTAAATGTGTTTGTATTTGTGAGATGTCATTTATGTCTCTTTATATTTAAGATATGTGAAAAGACGCCTTTTAAGTCTGTTTGTATTTAAGAGATATGAAAAGACGCCTTAAAAGTCTGTTTGTATTTAAGAGATATGAAAAGAGGCCTTTTAAGTCCGTTTAAATTTAAGAGATGTGAAAAGACGCCTTTTAAATCTGTTTGTATTTAAGAGATGTGAAAAGAACTCTTTTAAGTCTGTTTTTATTTAAGAGAAGTGAACAGCCTTCTAAGTCTGTTTGTATTAAAGAGATGTGAAAAGAACTCTTCTAAGTGTGTTTGTATTTATTAGAAGTGAACAGCCTTTTAAGTGTGTTTGTATTTAAGAGAAGTGAACAGCCTTCTAAGTGTGTTTGTATTTATTAGACGTGAACAGCCTGCTAAATGTGTTGTATTTATGAGATGTGAATAGCCTCCTTCTATGTCTGCTTGTGTTTAAGGGAGCTGAATAACCTTCTTCTAATTCTTGTTTTGTATTTTAGTTGTGTTAATAGCCTTATTAGTTTGAACTTAGTGTCATCTGTTCTTCTGTACTGTCCATAGTGCTGTGCTTTCCTGTTACTGATGCATCTTCTTTTTATTCCTTTTGATTTTTCTCCTTTGATCTTTTGTCATGATGTCAGTGAAAGATTCTGGAAAGACATAACTCTCTAAACCAAACAAACTCTGTAGTACAACCCTAACTATGATACCACTTTATGCCTTTGGCACTAAAGCACTACTTGATTTGTTTCATAATATGTAATATCTGAATGCCTGACCATTCAATTTTGTGTTTGATCATTGTTACCTTATTTCTGTTCACAATTTACAGGTGCTCAGGAGCTTCCTTGTGACTCTTGAAGTTGATCCCGCTTTTCACCCCAAGATTATCGGACGTAAGGGAGCAATCATCACCAAAATTAGGAAAGAGTTTGGTGTCAATATTCAATTTCCCGGCAGAGAAGATGAGGAACAGAACATTATTAAAATCACTGGCTATGAAAAAGATGCCAACGATACAAAGGAAGCAATTCTCAAGATTGTTAGGGAATATGTAAGTTTACTTGACTAGGTGTATACAAGGTATATGTATGTGTATGTGTATGTGTGTGTGTGTGACGAGCATATCACATATGTAAGTTTATTTGACGAGGTGTATACCAGTTATATGTACGTGTGTGTGTGACGAGCATATCACAATATGTAAGTATACTTGACGAGGTGCATACAAGTTATATGTATGTGTGTGTGCCGAGCATATCACAATATGTAAGCTGTTTTGGCATTGGTTGCTTGTGTACACCTTCATAAAGATGATGTCAACATAAGCACTGTAAAAATTGTTTGTATGAGCATTGAGCAAGGCAGAGTTATTTCATCTTATCACATTTGTAGCATAATAATTGGACCACAATCACCATCTTTATTTAGGTATTGAGAAATTATTGTTCTACTGTGGTTAATAGATTTTAAGCAATATTTGTTGTGCTTTTGGAAAAAATATGGGCAATACATGTTTTATAATGATTGTTGTGTTTTGTGACTGCAGGAAGAGATGAAGACTATTGAATGTCATGTTGATCATCGTGTACATCCACGTATCATAGGGGCTAAAGGTCGCAATGTGCGGAAACTCATGGAAGAATTTAAAGTTGACATTCGCTTTCCCCGTAACGCTGAGGAAGACCCAGATGTTATTTTCATCAATGGAGCTGAGGATGCTATAGAAGACTGTAGAGACCATCTGCTGAACATTGAAGAGGAATTTGTAAGTATAACAACAGAAAGATACTTCAAGGATATTAACTGCAAGGGGAGATAACTAGAAAGAAGAATTGGTGTTGGCATATATTATTGAATTTTTTTTTGATTATTCGCAGATTTGGTAAAAAAAAATTGTCAAGTATTGTTTTCTGTACTGTGGTAACTTTTGTCTTTAGTTGTTGATTTTAATACTTAACTGAAGTTATTTGTCTTTTGTTTTCATACTGATTGAGGTTTATTTTTTCCAAAGTAAGGACGATTTTTTTGGTACATATTATGATACCTCACCTATGTTTATAGCTAGAATCATGGCTGAGCGAAGAGGGTCTACAAATCTACGCATGAAATACTGACTGGGAGTAGTGTTTTTGTACAAATTTAAATCCTACAGAAAATGTCAGCTGTGGTGAAAGTAGATATACAATGTATCTAGGTTTTGACAGGTCATCAAGCTATGACTACATGTCAAAATTTTAGTTAGTTTTACATTGCGGTTGCCTAGTGGTTAATGTCGATGACTTGTAATCATAAGAGCCCTTCACCTCCTAGGTTCGATAACCGTCCAGGGCGGCCTAGTGTGAGAAAGTTTCGAGTGACTTGCCATAGGTCGGTGGTTTACTCCGGGTACTCAGGTTTCCTCCACCAGTAAAACTGGCACGTCCGTAAATGACCTTAGCTGTTGATCGGACAATAAGCCCTTAACACAAACAAGCATTAGTTTAACATAACTCTTTGTTCTCTTTACAGCTACAAGACGTAATAGATCAGGAAGCCATGAGAAATCTTACCAAACCACCAAGTAGACAAAGCAGTCATAACAACTACGAGAAACGCGATAAAGGATTTGTTGTCGAGGGGGCTCCCTGGGATGCTCCTCAAAGCGTACCAGTGATGGACAGCACCGAGGATTTCCCATCTTTCGGGGCTGTGGCTCCCAAGTCTTCACAAGCATGGGGACCAGGACGTATGGGAGGAAAATACTAAATTCATCCATTGAACACATCTATTGGCTCGACAACTTTTTTTTTTTTATCCTTGAAAGTACATACTTTGTTCATGTACATGTTTTTATGTTGTGTTTGAAAGTTTTACTTCTACGTATAGACTGTTAGGGGTTGATTGAATGATTTCTGGCAATATGTTTGTGCAACATAGCGTCATTTTGGAAAGTACTTACTTACCAATAGGTAAGCCTACTATGTTTACAAGTGATTTTGTATGTATATAGAATGAATTAGAATTTTATCTGATTAATATATTCATATTTATATATGCTAGGTAAGAAGGGGCACCGTTTTGCTGCTTTAATTTTAACTGGTCAACAATTCATGGATTAGTCTTCGCTGGACAATCTTATTATGGCAGTCGGTTGAACAACTTACTACAATTTACTACAAGTGATTTCCTGTGATTTTTTTGGTCATTCTGAGGGGCATATTTAAGATGCCTTATTACTGCTCAGGATCAATGAGGCTATGTATTGTCTGTGCGTCTGATTCCATCAACTGTTGTAATCCATATACACTTTTACATGTCATTAAAATGACGGTGAAGCTAACCGTCTTTTTCTTTCAGGGTCATTATTTTATTTTTTTCTCACATAAATTGGCATTGCTGGGCAAACTTTTTCTCTTTTATCTCCCCATTTTTATTGCAAACATGTATATCCATGGTTGGTAGAGTAAGTTATGTGTGTATTTTTCATTTTTAGTATTTGAGTATTGAAACATGTTATGGTTAGTGGAATCGCCATGGTTACAGGATTATATTATCCTTTCATTGAGACTGCATTTTGTCAATCATCTCATGTCAGAGTTGACATGCAGCTTTATTTAGTTTCAACCAGGACAAGGGCATACTTGACGAGACAAAATTAAGAAAACATTGTTAACTACATAGAAAACATTTTGGATTCACTTCAATAGTGCTAGTCAAGACTCATACTGCTAACCTGTGTTGTGAGAGCGTGTTCATAACGTGTGTTCCTGTGAGTCGTCTTCCCTCCTCAATTTTGTCGTATTTGTGTCTAAAATTCTTATATATTATAAGGTCCGTTCCCACTAAATGGGTTCTTCACACAAATGGAATAAGACTTTATTGAAAACATTCCTTCTGTCCGCGTTACATCGCAGTGAAATGAATATTTTACTCTGATTAATGCTCTCATCCCAAAATAGAAATAATGTCATCATACAAGAATCATGTATTAATTAACTTGGTGTTATTTTGAGGTGCGTCGGAACACATTTCTGACGTAGATGACGTATTTCTTGTCATTTGAATTCTGTATGATTATATGTCACTTTACCTTGATTATGCAATACTTCATTGGAGGACACCCTTTGTAGCCTGGCCATTATGATAATTTATGCAGCTGTGACAAATGTATTGTCATGGTAACCATGTAGCCATTTTATTGTTTCCATGGAATCCACGGTTGTGGTTTATCACTATTATTAATTATATATTTTTTTGTAAATGTTATGGATCACTATTTTATTGCGAACAGAAGTCGTCTGTTGGCTCCTTGTTACTGACACTATGATGTTTGATATAGGAGAAAGAGCTAACGAGTGTTTTTATTTAGAGTATAGATATGTGCCGTATTTCCCATCACTGCTGTTTTACTACACAATGGTTCAGTGTATATCTATTGTGTGACATTGTGACTACATTGATGGTCTTAATATATTGATATTGAAGGTCACAGTTTGATTGATAGTGAAGAGAGACTGTGATGCACTGTCCTTAGTAACTAAAGTGCTGGAAAGCAAATAAAACAATAAAAATTATACAGTCTTCTTGTTATTATTAGGATAGTTGTATAATTAATAAGAAGTGTTGTAATTATGGCTGCTAAAAAGATTCTTTTTACTGGTTTGAAGTTTCTTGCAGTTTGAATATAATCATCTTGCAATTATGGCTGCTGGAAAGATTATATTTGCTAGTGTAAAATTTTGTGCACGAGTTCTAAACATCTAGTAAGTTTTGCTGCTTGAAAGTTTATTTTGCTGAAATTTCATGCAGTTTGGATTTTTAACGTCTTGTTATAATTGCTGTTAGAAAGTTCAATCTTTTGTCTTGCCAGGACGAAGGAGCGAAAGCGATACTTAGGTGTTGCTTTTCCGGCTTTGACGGTTAACATTTAGATTAAGCTACAATGATAAGTTTCGCTTTTAGACTATTTTTTGAAAAGCACAAGTGCTAGGGCATTCATACTTGGATAAAAGTTACATCTAACACCATGCATCACATTGTATACTGCAGAGGCTCAATATGACCTATATTTCATGGTCCATTGACTTTGATACTGGATTTAGCTCTAACGTTATGTTTTCATTTTTAGACTTTTTCTCATATAGTAATTGTCTCGTCTTCATATTAAAATTTTCTTCTCCCATGTGTGCATTGATGGTCAAAGCTGACATAGCGAGACATATCATTCCGCGGAATTCTTGTAGTTCCAATTTTGTCATCTTATAATTATGGCTGCTGGAAAGTCTATACATGTGCTGGTTTAAAATTTTGTGAATGAATTCTAAACATCTGTTGTTCGTCATGCGTCGTGCGTAGGTAAACTTTTCACAATTTTGACTTCTTCCCCTGAACCACTAAACAATTTCATTCCAACTTAGTAGGAATAATCCTTAGGGGCAGAAGATTCAGATTTGTTAAAATGAAGGGGCTCAGCCCACGGGGGCCAAAAGGTGGAAATTTGACAAAATTTCAAAAATCTTTTAATAAAATTGATGGCCTAGAGTATAATGCTTTGGTATGTGGAAACTTGAGTATGGAGAACAAAAACTGTTCAAGGCATGACCCTGGGGTCAAACATAGCAAATATGTTAATTTTTCACATTTTTGACTTCTTATCCTAAACTGCTTGACCAGTTTCATCCAAACTTGATAGGAAGTATCCCTAGGAGAATGGAGTTCGGTTTTGTTCAAATGAATGGGCTCGTCCCCCTGGGGCCGCCACTAAAGGGGACAAAATAGGGTACGTAAAGCCTTAAAATGCAAATTTTCTTAAAAACGGTAGACTTTTTGTTAACAGATATGTATTTGAGCGTTGTAGAAAATAATGTGAGGAATCTTTTGACAAAGTTTCAATGTCATTGGGGCAACAATCAAGGTCACTGACACTTAGGAAGCCTTAAAATGCCAATTATCTCAAAAACCTATGACTTTCTGTATAGACATATATGTATTGGAGAGTTGTGGAAAGTAATGCGAAGAATATTTTGTAAAGGGTCAAGGTCACAGGGTCCAAGGTCAAGGTCACTGACACTTCAGAAGACTGAAAATGCTAGTTTTCTCAGTAGACTTTTTACCCCCCCAATTAAAAATCGGGGGATGTCCGGATGATAACTTAAAAAAGAATGGTCCCACAAAGTTCAAACTTGGTGTGTGGTTTGCCCTAGGGGGTGCACAGAACCCTATTGATTTTGGGCGTTGTCTACCAAAGGTCAAGGTCGCCATTGCTAAAAATAGAATTTTGCTTATATGTGGCTTGTCCAGATGATAACTTAAAAGCAAATGGTTCCACAAAGTTCAAACTTGGTGTGTAGGTTTCCCTTGGGGGTGCACAGAACCCTATTGATTTTTGGTGTGGTGTGCCAAAGGTCAAGGTCACCATTGCTAAAAATAGAATTTTGCTTATATGTGGCTTGTCCGGATGATAACTTAAAAAC
>JAUMGZ010219685.1:0-11534 GCA_032359645.1 Pododesmus macrochisma
GTGCTGGGTGACCGTCCTAAGTCGGTCCGCATGGATTACTAGTCTTGATGTTTGTTGTGATTTCAATTTAATTAATTTCATTCCGGTGCTTCATTGTTTGACGCAGTTATATAATTATTGTTTGTTTGTCAATGTCTCTAGTTCTATTGATCCTATGCATACTATTTTTTTCAGAAAGACATTGAATGAATAGACATTATTAACTTTAATGTTAATTTTGCCAGCATCCAGGAATACAGAATAAAAGAGGAAAGTAGTGAGACCACATCACAGAAAAATTGTTGAGAAATATTGTTAACTGACTTATAACTTCTAAACGAGTTACAAGATTGAAAATGTAGTCGGTGGACATAGTGGACAAATTAAAGCTATTGGTTTTCTTTCCTCCATAAACAACATTTATTTCTATGCCGTTTGCTGGAAGTGAAAACATGGTGTCTGCAGTTACATCTGGTATATCAAAGGACAGTAATTCATGTTGGATAAAAAGCTGTATTTGGACGATCTACTCTTGTTTGTATTGTTGTTGTTTTATTAATACGCCAAACAAATTTTAAGACCATCGACCATTTTCATAATTCACCAGCATAAACTGTTTAAATATTATATATTGTTTTATTTAAACCACACAAAAGACTTTTAATAATACAAAAGGGATTATGAGTTAACAGTGAGAGTCACCAAATCAAGCATATGTACATGTATCGTAAAAATGCAGCCTTTGGAACTCAGACAGGGAGTAGACACCACTGAGAGAAAATAATGTTCCACAGAAGTATGTGTGGCCGCGCAGCGTTTTGCAGTCGGTACCGGTAATCTAAACACTCCAGAAGATTTATGTGTCAAATTTTTGAAGCATGTCAACATTTTCAACAAAGCAAATAATATTTACTCACAAACTACAGAGAAAAAAAAATTTATTTAAAACTGAGAAGTCGAAGAAAAAAATGCTGTCATGCTATATAGGTGGTCCTCATTCGCATCAGGTTACGCAATTTCCAAAACTATTTTGAAAACATTTTATTAAGGCATTAAATAAAACTTTTAATTGTAATAAAAGTGTCTTCTAGACTGAACTTTATTCATAGTAAATAAAAGTTACGTTGGAAGGCTAGTAAAAATCAACAATAGAAAAACCATGAATAATCACGATACATGTGGTCGGGTCCCATTATAAAATCTGAAAAGGTTTACGGCTCGTGAAAAGCTATCAATAGTCGACATGGCTGGTGAAAAGCTATTGTTAGTCATGGCCCATACTTAAAGAAGGCAAAGGGCTATAATTTGCACCTAAGGGCCAATTAAACGCTGAAATAAAATATCAATCGGTCAATGGCACAAAGGCGCGGTCAAAAATTATCCCTGAATCATGATTCACCATTGTGCACACTGAACTTTCTCAGGTTTTACTATTCAATACAAGCCTGAAAGCCCTATTCACATTACACTCACAAACACTAGGACTAGCCTTTTTGTTTAAAATTTGAATAGAAATCACTCCTGACGCTGTTTCATTGCACCCCTTTAGTTTTGACAGACCGTCAGAATATTACTTGAGACGTCATAAACTCTGATCATTGCATGTCATGTTTGCAATGTCACAATTTAATTAATGTATGGTTAATTTGATAGTTGCTGGAAAATGCATAATGAAGTTTGTCTAAATTTTCAGAAGAATACCTCACCCATGTGCATCGTGTTTCCTTTTATTATAAATTGTTCATCAAACGCAGGCAGTCTCACCAACCAAATCATCAGTCGGGATCCATAAGGTGACGGGGGAAATTTTCACTTCCGGTTGACACATTTTACTTCCGATAAAAATAGCCCGGCTCTCAGTCAGTGACGAAGACACGAAAAGTGACAAGCGAATGAGTTAGTGGTTCGTTTGGGACGAGTTTGTTACAGATTTGTTATGTTTTATCGGTTTATATTCCCATTTAGCATATTTGTTGCCTTTGGTTTTTAACTGTACAGTAGATGTACAGTACAGTAAATCCGATAAGCAATCCATTCCATTTTCAGGGACAGGAATTCTTGTCGTCTGCATTCTATTCTTTTAATACAAGATTTTAAAGACCTTATGATCCAACGTTAGCCTTTAACTAATGTTCCAGAATGGAATTAAAAGCAAATGACGAATGGAAATTGAAATTTTGTTTATTTAACGTTATATTTTTTTTGCTGAGGATGTCATTATGTAAACTGTTTATTTGTATGGGTTGCCTCCCCTGGAACTGTTTTTTCTATTTTCATTTATTGTTTATAAATCTCTTCACTATTTATTGTATCTTTGTTGTGTATCTTTCTTGATTGTGTTTCTTTTGGAGCTTTCTGACAATATTATTTGAATATTAAACATACCACGTCACTAACTTATAGGCCTAATTACATTAAGAGATCTTTTGAGATGTTTACTGTTGTCTAGGACTTAGAAGGATAGGAAAGCAGTATAAGTTTTTTGAAGCAGGACACGTTTCGATGGGAAGTCAATTTTTCAATTTCAAAATATTTGGAAGTCAAGTATTTGTACTTAATAAATCTATTACCCTGTTGGATACCCAATGATTTAGTCCAGATATCCAGAGCTATCACTTATAAAACTCTCATAAAAACCACTCGATACTGGGAAAAAAAACCAAGCATACAATGTATTTCTATTTGGTCTATTTCTATTTGGTTGAGCACTTGGCAGGAGTCTTTTGGAATACTGGCTGTATTGATGATGGTACATATATATATGCAAGGACTCATTCACCAGTATTCTTATCAGACCATTAACGCAAAGCAGTCCTTCCAATCTGGGGCGGGATGCCTTATAGCCACCAGTTACGGCAGCGTAGTACAACTCACTTAATTACCCCAGATATCAGCCCACCTCCATTAGTGTGCATGCCTGTGTGCTGGAGATTGTGTTAGTGTTCTGATTTGTAATGGGACTGTGTTCCCAACGTTTCGCTTATAGTGCCATCACTACAGTACAGATACCATACTGTCCAACCCAGACCATTTCATACTCCACTCTAGGCTTGGCAGAATATGAACAATTTCCCGACGATACTCATCACAATAGGAAAACAAACAAAAATACTCAATTTATTAACAATTCTTATATGACTTTAAATGACTAGCAAAGTAAATTAACAATGTCTGGAATTAGATTAAGTTTATTTGTGAGAGTTTAGAAATAGTAGTTAACTAGGATTCTTAGGAATAACCAGTGTCATTGATCAGATAAACTTGATTAGTTAATAAGTTGAGAATATTCAAAATTAAAACTTTCTTTATGGAACTATGGTATTGAATAATTGTTTCCAGTAGATATAGATTAGGAAACTGAAAAAAACTTTTCAAGATCAAAGTTAAGTGGTACAATCAGAATGAAGTAACGAAACCTATATTGAAATTTAATTAGATTGTGTTTACTCTAATACTTGCCAACTTTTTAGAATTTTCTTGGGGGGAAAAATTCGTAGCAAAATCTTAAAATGTCTTTAATAACTATATACAATGCCCTATATAACAAAATAGTAGTGTAAACTGCCTCATTTAAGCAGTTCTGTGCAATACACTAATTAGAGGCAAGTTAATAGGAACATTTTATTAATACACAGATATTTGAACTATACATGGCAGTCTTTGTTGTTTTGTGGTTATACAGTTTATTGGTGCATTTGTGACGCAAAACCCCGTTAAAAAATTTCATTCAACCTTTCCACAGTTAAACAATATCTGAGAATTTTGGAAAATATAGGGTAATTTCAAACTTGATTTACACAAAAACTATAAAACACACTGAAATAAAACTAGCATCAGTTCTGTACATTCTCTGTACATTTTTCTGGCGGAATGTTTTTGTCTTTCCACATAAAATAAATCAAACTTCACACAGTTTCGTCCATATTAAGTTTAGTACATATTTTGTTAACAAGAAAAATTATTTGTGGGTAACATTTAAATTGAAATCTTTAAAAAAAATTATACATTGAAAACTACTCGACCAAGAAACATTACCGCGGTAAATATGCATCAATACACCCACAACATTTTCCTCCACAATCATTGACAATATATTGTAATATACACTTTATTTTTTTTTTATATAAAATTACGAACGATACACTTTGCATGACGTGGTTTACAAGTAGCTATAGGCAATAGAAAATATTGACTGGGACAATCAAAATATCCAAAATCACAGGATATACATGTATTACAGTTTATAAATAAATGTCACATAGTGGAACCGCAACACAATTGTTTTGTTTTTTCTATCACATCAAAGTATGCTTCCAATAATGATCAACACATATCTTGTATAAAACTTTTGAAAATGTTAAACATGTTTCTAGTACAAAGTTGTAAACTTGTGGACAATATTCAAAAACAAAATCCATGCAAAAGACAATTTAATGTGCAAATAAAGGACATAACAAAAACACATTGTCAAGATATCAATTTAATCTGTTTTAATTAACTAGTTAGTTATGCATGTCTCTTTATGCAATATAGATACTCCGATGTAAAAAAAATCTATCAAAAGACTGATTTAGATGTCATTTATTTGTGTTTATTTTTCTGTGTTTTGCTTTAAATACGGGGCTAGTTACAAAGGGCAACCACTCTGTATGGACCAAGCAAAAAACGCCCTACGACAGGCCAGCGTATGCGTTGCGAGAGTTTTCCTTTGATGTTCATTGATATAGTTATATTGCCCTACGCTGTTTCCCATTCTCTCTTACTGAATCCTAGCTGTTGCCTCTGACGGTCCCTTATTAAACTTTAGTCTACCCAGTACCCTGAATTTTGTTTACCCTAGCTTTTTTTAATTTCTATTTAACCACCCCACCACCTCACCACACCCTAATATTGTTGTACATATTGGTTCTGTACATGATTCTCAACTTCTTATGTTTATTTTGTAAACTTAAATTCTTTGTATGCTCATAAATTTGGGCCCAAAATTGGTAAATAAAAATCTTCTCTAATATCATCTTATCTGGTGAGAAATTATGTAAATGTAACTCTAAAATAGGTGTCTTAACAAAAGTATCTTTTTATCTAGAAATATCATTGAATATTCAAAACTGGAATTAATTACAGATTGGCCTATATCAAGGGCTGCATGTCTTTTGGTCTGATATTTATATTGACATTTGTTTAACAGAACATGGATGGGATATTTGGCAGCCCTACAGAGCCGTTGTTTAAATGTATACATTCAGGAGTGGATGCTGAAATGCTACAGGAATGGTTGGTTTCTTTATCAGCTATAAATACTGAAGAGGTGAAGAAGACACCAGCATTTCAGGTACTGGGTGGTTAATGCACCTTTCAGCATATATATATATAGGTTAATATATACTGGTTATATTGATGTTTATTTCATTGGGGTTTAATGTCCATTCAACATATGTCTTTGTCATATCGAGGTTATGTCTGCTTGTGGCTGGCTGAGTGCAGATCGATTATGATGATTTTATAGGGCTATCTTCTGAAATGGCATGCAACAGACACGTTGACATGATACCTTGCTCAGTTACATTATCCTGACACCAAGCCAACCAGTTCTTCTACCCAGACTGCTGAGTACATAACATGCTTAAAACAAGGAGTGAAAAGACTGCCTAAAGGTGGAATTTCAGCTAATGATAAATTTCCATAAGGTTCTGCCCACACTTGGATTTTTTATTTAACTTTGTACTACATGTTACTTCAGGTCTAACTGTAAAGGCAATGGATTTCTTAATTAAACAACCCATGCACAGGGTGATGTACATCAAAACAGAGCTCCTTGTAGAACACCTTGTTCATAATTACATGTACATGTACTAAAATACACATTTTCGAAAGGTTTGACTATAAAGCTGTAACTGTATGGTAGGGTCAGTGTGTAGCTGTGGGAACTGTAGCTGTTTTCGGCTTGAACAATTTGACAGTTGGCCACCAAAGATCTTTGGTGCTACGGAATGAGCTGCGGTTCCCGCAGCTAGGTAAGTGTCATGATGACAGATGCAATAAAAGATTTGTTTGCCTTTATATATGGCTGAGATCATAGGCCAGTACTATATTATAAAGACAAACTATTGAGAAATGTACGGAAAGTATATATTGGAAAGACAAGACTAATAGTAATGTTTAACTGTAATTATAAGCAAAAGTTGTGAAGTTTAAATTATATTTTGTACATAATATTTATGCATATTCTTTGATATTTATGTTATGTATTTGTGTAAAATCTTTGAGGATTTAAGTGTATAAATATGTGTTGTACTTAAATGACCCTGTGAGGGGGAAAAGAAAATATATGTATTGTGTTTGTACACTTATATAGCTGTCTAACTTAAAAACCTGTTATTCATTTTTCATCATAAAAAACTCTCTTAATATAAATGCTTTTATTTAATTCAGGGTTTATTTAAGACAGGTATTTATGCTGAGTTTCTTCTTTTGACTTGTGATAAATTCAGAATGACATTGGAAGCACAGTTCCTAGCCTTGGAGTTGTTTGACAGGTAAATGTTGATTGTACCTTAGTTACATGATTATATACTAAAGGATTTTCAAACACCTAAATACTTAGATATATAAAACAACCAGATTAAAGTTATATATATATATGGTACATGGCTTCGTTTACTATACTACACTTACAAAGCCATGCATGCATGTAACAAATTATTTTAATCAGATTGATATATCATAAATATTGCTCTGTTTTCCCCTTGGCTAAAGTAACTAAATCAGTAAAATGTTTGGTATAAAGCAAAGTATTATTGTCATAACTTAAACTTTTTAAACCCAACTTCATGTAACTCAACCTTGAAGTGTCACTCTTTTTACAATAGTAGAACTTTCAACGACAACGTTGATATTGTGTTGACTAATTAATACAATATAATATAGTCACAACTCTGACATTTTGTTCCATATATAGCAAAAGATAGTATGAATCTTTTATGTTGTATTATAAGTCCAATTATATTAATTTTAACCAAGTTCACTTCATTCTAACATTTTGATATTTAACATGACTATATTTTATTCAACTCTGCTACATGATTGCATTTATATCCTAGTTACATGTACATCGCCTAAATCCTTACTACTGACCCTACAATTTTTATGTGGCCTCATAAAAAAAACCTGATTTTAATGCTAATTTCAGACCACCACCTCCAATAATCCACTTTCCAAAGAACTGTCATTTCTTAAACAAGATAGATACTACTACTAAGGAAATATATCAAATTTAATATTTATATATACCGACCAAATTAATTCAGGTAATGTTACAGGAAACAGAGATTCAGAAAAACATTCTTTGGCTCAAGAGATGAAACGCCTGTGTATATTTTTTGTAGATTCATTTACATGTTACTTGAATTAATAGGTTCATTCTGCTTAATGATCGAATTTGAATTCTTTATTTAGGTTTATGATGCAACACATTGAAGATTTGTACACACACGTTTACGATTCAGGAAGCAAAAGACGAAAGATTGACTGGAAAGCTATCATGGAGAAAGTTTCTAAACAAGTGCAACTTAGAATTGTCTCTTGTTGCCAAATTGCAAGCAAGGTTAACTCTCATTACAAGGTCAGTAACCTTGGTTTTTATATAAAACCTAAATTCATTTGGGACTGTAGTTTATATAGAATATATACAGCTGGGGAGTACTCATCTAGACTTTGTTTCACATTAATTCTGGATGACAATGTAATTACTGATTAGAATGATTTTGGGGGAGGGGGAGAACTAGGTGTTTTATATCAATTATCTTGTAATCAGAGATGTATCAAACTGTAAATAATGTAAAATTTATAGACAACAATTTTGAGATACAAACATATAGTTCATTATTTGTTGTAAAGTACATGTATGTAGAAAATATTTTGGTGGAAGTTAACCCAAAACACATATTTAAACAAAATCTCTTTAAATTAATTAAAAAAACTGCATTTATAAATTAAGTTTGCATTATAATTACAGTTACTTTGAGCAATCATTCTCTTGTTATGTTGAACTATAGTATTATTCTACATAGCAATCCTATAAAACTATTCTTAGGCCAAAAAGGTGTTTCAAGTTTCTTTAGCACCAGACCAATGAAAATAAGATCCAATTAGATACTTCATTGACACAGCTCTAACACCTTTCATGAAAATTTCTATGCAATAACTACCCATTTTTAATTTAATTCCAATAATATTGGTAAATACTGCAAATACTAATGTTCTATATATGTTTGAGATTACATATAATTCTTATATTACAGTTTAACCTTTTAATACACAAATTATGTAAAGAAAAAAGGAGAGAAAAGTGTATGGAATATAAAAACAATATCTAATACTACTAGCCAATGGAATTCAAGTATTTAAGTTTTTTTAGTCAATTTTAACTAGCACTTTTACAGTCTACACTCCTTCCTGCATGATGTATGTGCAAAACATTAATAAAAAAAAAAAAAAACCTTACCTTATACCTACTGTAAGGATTTTAGATTGTGGGAGATGAAACACTATACATGTATTAATTTTCAAGCTTCATCCACATCATTAGTAATTGGTATAATTATGCCTTCCCGTCAACGAACTGGGAGACATATTGTTTTTGTACAAGTTTCTTCTAATTCTTCTTCCAATAAATTTGTGTCCGGAGCATAACTTTGTTACAATTTAAGATAAGTGAATGAAACTTGGTATGTGTATCAATCATGAGAAGAAGATGTGTCGCGTACAAAATTCAGGGTAGGCGACCCTTTTTTGCGGAGTTATGGCCCTTTGTTAAAATTGTGTTTCCTGAGCTCCAATAATTTTGTTGTTTCCGGAGCATAACTTTGTTACAATTTTAGATAAGTGAACAAAACTTGGTATGTGTAGCAATCATAAGAAGGTGATGTGTCATGTTCAGAATTGGAGTATGCGACCCCTTATTTGCGGAGTGCGGCCATGGCCTCTATTGGTTGAAATTTAAATATTTTCCAATTTTGTTCAAATTTGGTATACCGGTACAGATGTATAATGACACTGCAAACTTTATTGCATATAATTTTTTTTGATTTGTAAACCAAGATGGTGGTCATGGCCTCTGATTGGTCAAAATTTGAATATAGTCCGATTGCATTCAAATTTGGTATAAAAATGTTTTAGGATACTGCAAACTAAATCATGCATGATTTTTTGGATTTGTTTACTTAAAAGTGGTGGTCATGTACTTCAAAATGGACCACTTGCCTAATAGTAAGACTTGCTCACTGCTTATTTTCTAAATAGACATAGTAAGCTGTTTGGCTTAAGTTCAGTTTGTGAGCCATATAAATCGATTATTTATTATTAAATAAATGGCTTTCCCTTTAGCCAATTACTGTTAGGTATCCTGGTTTGGCAAAAAAGAATTGCCATTCTAGGAGCAAACTGTAACCAGTGGTGGCTGTGCATTCAGAGAGTGGGGGACAGGGGTGACAATAGCAACAGGCCAAGGTGGTAGCAGAAGCATATTTTTGTATACATATTGTGATATAGAATAATGTTGAATCAGGCACAAAATTGCAAGGTGTCTGCTATTTTGAATTGCCACTGAACTACTGATACCAAGACTGATCTGAAAAAACAAGAAGAAATAGGATCAAGACACTTGATATACAAAAAAAAAATGAATTAGCCACTAGAACCAATTGATGATTCCAGTCATTTGTTAAGCATCTCAAAAATTAAATTATACCACAAAAAGAAACATCTCAGGTTTGCTGGGAAGGGGAGATATTTGTTATAGTTTCACTAAAACAACATTGACAATTAATCTCTTGTTGTCCATACACTTCATCTACCTAGAAGAACATTAACAAAATTAACTTATAGATTAATTTTATCTCATATTTACTTGACCAGGTCATTAAATCAAGTAGAGCAAGGCGATTCCTGATTGACAATGGTCATCGGTATACAGAAGATGGTATATTACAGTCAGAACTTAGAATACTGAAAACTCTAAACTTCTGTGTGACATCTCCTACAGTACTGACTTTCATTGAGACTCTGTATGAGATTCTGGGTGAGTAGACTGAGAGTTCACACAGCCAATAAGTGTCTCATTTTAATATTTAATATGACTTTTTCTCTGCTTACCCTCATTGAGGCCCTGTATGAAATTCTGGGTGAGTAGACTTTAGAGTTCACACAGCCAATAATTGCCTCATTTTAATATTTATTATGACTTTTATTCTAATGACCTTCAATGGGACCCTGTATGAAATTCTGGGTGAGTGGAGTTCACAGAGTCAATAAGTGTCTCATTTTAATATTTAATATGACTTTTTCTCTACTGACGTTCATTGAGACCCTGTATGAGATTCTGGGTGAGTAGACTTTAGAGTGCACACAGCCAATAAGTGTCTGATTTTAATATTTAATATGACTTTTTCTCTACTGACCTTCATTGATACCCTGTATTCGATTCTGTGTGAGTGGAGTTCACACAGTCAATAAGTGTCTCATTTTAATATGATTTTTTTCTCTACTGACCTTCATTGATACCCTGTATTAGATTCTGGTAACATAGAGTTTACACTGTCAATAAGTGTCTCACTTTCATATTTAATGTGATTTTCCTTCTGTAATGACAAATTCATAATGATTCCCTATTTGATTTCGGGTGTTTAAAGTTAACACAGACAACAAATGTCTCAGTTAGTATTAAATGATTTAACATATGTATATATATATGTACATGTACTATGTATATATACATTTTACATAGTGATTTTCCCCAGGTGTGAAACAATTGGAAATATTGTATTATACATAATATTTAAACAAAGGTCGTAATGTTTTGGCAGGGGAGATAACTATTACTCAAATGACTGTATTTTGTATCTGTAGCATGCAGTAGAATCATGTCGACTAAATCTCAGAATCTTAGCGGATTTTCCATATTTTTTATCTAATTAAGGTTATGAAAATATCTATTTTACTATTGCAGTGCACAATGATCCAGCTACAGAAGTAAAAGTGTACCATGGTATCTCTGTTAAAGTTTTAAATGTCATTTATCCAAAATTTGAACAAGTTTACCACAGATTGTATGAAGTTATTGTTCAGTCTCCATCATATAAATTCAAGTAAGGGTAGATTTGAATTTTATAAGTTGTTTTCAGACAAGTACTGATAAAGGCCCCATCTTTCTTCCTTTCCTTGCAAAAAAACCCCAAACAAACAGTAAACTCATAGTATTTTGCCAAATAAGTCTCACTTATTATGTTTTAAATGCCTAATGGTGCTCTGACATCATATTTCTCAAGTTCTCATATTTATCAAGGAATTATAGGAACATAAATGCTATTAATTTTTATAATTCTTTTAAATTTGGGGATCTCAAATGTGTATATAAATGGATTCTACATTGTAGTTTTTAGTCCATCTGGACAAGGTGGACCTTTCTCATACAAATCCCTGCCGTCGTAAACTTTTCACATTTTCGACTTCTTCTCCTAAACCACTGGACCCATTTCATCCAAACTTGGTAGGAAGTA
>JAUMGZ010219696.1:0-11533 GCA_032359645.1 Pododesmus macrochisma
GAATAAAATAGTAAATACGGAGAACAAAGAGGGTATTCAAAAGACATTATTCCATGGGCATTGCCGAGTTGAAGGAAAACATGAAACGCAAAAAAGTCAACACAAACACAGTTATCACCTTAAAAGGAAACATCACGATGTTCTATTTTAAAAAAAAACAGGTATCCGAGAAGGACTTAGCATCTCCTGCTGTACATGTGTCACCAGCTGCGATATTAATGTTTTAATTCGGTAAACACATTAATAAGGAAAATGATCAAATCTGGTTTTTTGACGATTTTAAATTTCAAAATCTTTTGCTTTTTACTTTGTTCTGATGGAAACATAAGGACTGTGTTCAGGACTGTTTCCTGTTGTCTTATTAGAATTAATGATAAACGTTTCATATATATCATATATCTTTATGCAGGTAATTCAGCGTCGGTTTAATGGGAAGGAAAATTTCCATAGAAATTGGAAGGAATACAAAGACGGATTTGGCAAACTATCGGAAGAATACTGGTTAGGTAATACTATCCACAACTTGGAATTATATTCCACATGCAACGATTTGGATGTACAGCATACTTAACATTAAATTCAGAAAACAAATATTTATTTTTTATGAATTATTTGTAAAATGGAAAGTACACTTTCGGCAAATGGATACGAAATGAGAACAAAACACGTTAATGCTCTGAGGATATATATGTATGGTTGCTTTGAAGAAACATCAAAATATGTCTCTAATGGGGTAGACGAATATGTGAAATCAAAGTTATAGATTGATTGTTAAGTTAACGGCAAGGTAGTAATGATATGAATAATTGGTTTTTTTTTTCATTTTGTAGGAAATTAGTAAATAGTCAAAGCTATTGATTAGTTGCATAAATCTGCAATTAAAAGAAAATTACTTTCACTAGATATCATATAATTATAATGACGCATTTTCATATAAGTCAGACAAATATATAACTTATTTACTTAATTATACAAGTGTTCGTTGGATTTAAGATTTCTAAGTTTTCGCATTCTTAAGAAATTAAAAGATACTTTTTCAACCTATTTATGAAAAAAATACATCTTTAGTATTAGTAGTGATAGCATGTTTTATGATTACATCTTGTATGGAATAGTAAAATATAAATATTATTACATCTAAGTATTATATTTTTTGTTTACAGACGATGGCATGGCCTATCATAATGGGAGGCCGTTCTCAACAAAGGACAGAGATAACGACATTTCCGGGGCAAATTGTGCGGGAAGTGTTCATGGCTATGGAGGATGGTGGTATGGGGCATGTCACGAAGCCAATCTAAATGGAAAGTACACGTCGGGGACGACGACAGCTCGTCAGTACAATAGATGGTATCATTTGTTGGGGAAAAGTTATTACAACCTATGGAGAAGTGTCATGATGATCAGATGTAATTAAGAGACAATGACACAATATAATACACCTGTATAATATCATACATGTGTTCAACGTAGTCATCAATTAAAATTCAAGCAAAGCGTCGTATTGTAGTTTGTTCATTCTTTTGGTTCATGACCATGCTAATACCTTGGTAAAAAGTGAAAATGGAAACAAAATGTGAAATTACTATTTCAGATTGACTATGTTTTAGTCTTGAGGACTATTGTGCCACTATTTTTGTTTCATTCTAATCAGGTGATGAATTATTTGATGCAGCTATTCGTGTTTTGTCACTTTCTTTCGTTCTGATGATTCCACTGAAATGTAGTGTATTCTGATACTGAATTGGTTGATGCGGCTGTTGTGGGTTTGTCAATACCTTTCGTTTTGGTAATTCCACTTTCACATTTTTATTCTGGTACTAAAATTTTTTAATTCGGCTGTTATTGGTTTTTCTCATACCTGTGACAGAACTTCCCTGTGTCTTAACCCGTGTGATATTTCTATTTCTTACCCTTGGGTGAGATAAGCGTGTCCTGCTGTTATAGAAAATGACATGACGTCGTGAAAACAATTATTTTGACGTCATTTCACCAATCAATATGATGTCACAACAGCAGATCAAAAAAGGAAATTCATCGGATTTTCTGGAAATTCATACACTAAAAGCCTCTTTATTGCCGTGAGAACAATTTTTAAGGTATGAGAACAAGAATCAGTAACCCCTTGTTGTATACAATATGTATATCTCAGCCGCGGACTGGTATTGTTCGTCCTAAACAAGGCAACACCACTCGTTTTGATAATTCCACTTTCATTGTTTGATGTGGCTGTTGTTGGTTTGTCAATACCTCTCGTTTATATGATTTCACTTACATTTTTATTCTGATACTGAATTGTTTGATGCAGCTGTTGTTGGTTTGCCAATGTCTTTCGATCTAATGATTCCACTTCAATTTTTTAGTCTGGTACTGAATAAATGACAATCCCCATTAACTAAGACTAAAACTCTGATTACATATCAAGTTATGTGTCTAGGATTGTTATGCCTATTCTGTACGATCAACTTCAATTATACTGTCGACAATGAGTGAGATAAATGTTTTGGGTACCTTCAGTTTCTCCACCTCTATTTTTCTTCGGAGGTTCAATCGAGACCACCACTTTCATAGTGAACTTAAAACCGACTTAAAACCGACTGTGTCTAATTCCTCAGGACTTAATTCATGTTTTTATTATTGTGATGTGAGATAACGGTTTATTGTATTGTTAAAGTGGTGTAATTGTTCGAAGAAGAAGGTTCCTCTACGTACTCTTTTGACGCTCCTATATATATTTGGATTTCTAGGTATTTTTGTTTACTAATATTCTAAAATACGACTGCTCCCAATGTTTGTTTGTTTGTAGCTTTGTCAAAATATTAGACGTTGTCTTTACACATAGAAATACATCTCTTATAAATATTATATTCATAGACAACACGGTTCAGTTTGCAAGCTTTTTTTTGCAATCATAGTATTTTCGTGAAACAGCAGCAAATGAACCGTGGAGAAAAAAAACCAAGTTAAGCAATAGAGATAGAACAGAATGGGGACTGGACATTGGACAATACAACGACATCATTAACCAACTTTACATTAGACAAGTTATCAAAAATCCCTGTGCACGAGCTTGGCAATCTAATTAAAATTAGACCTGTATATTACGCTCCTCGACGATACATACCTCAGCACTTTTTGCTCTTAGCCAATCAGCACATCGCCTTCTGAGGTGACCTCAAACGGGATGTTGTTAGATTCTGTAAAGGAGTGTATCGTCGAGGAGCGGACTATACAGGTCTAATTTTAATTAGATTGACGAGCTTGGCGTCTGCAACGAAGGACGTAGTGATCATTGTATGGACTCCACCCTTCAATTTGTCGGACTCTGCAGTGACAGTTTGACCGTTTCATCGTGTGACAATGACCTAATTACATGTAAATGACTGAGTGACATAAATGTTGATGTTAAAATATAGGTCAATGTCTGTGACTTTGGCTATATTTCGGTGAATAAAGTTTCTAACTACATATACTTTCTCAACTCATATGGACTGGGAATGTTCTCTCATTTAATTTGGTTGGTTCGAAGTAACTTTTAAAATACCAGCCTCATGATCAGTTTGCAGTTAATTCTGGTAGTGACTTCTTGATGTGGTTGTTGTTTGTTTGTCAATATCACTTGTTATGATGATCCCTATTCCTCTTGTTTTATACTCAAACATCACCTCGTTTTTATGGGTACTACATATTGGCATACTTGTGAACCATGCATTTTTTTGTTGGTCTAAGGTCGTTCATACGGACCCCTACTACCAGTCAAAAAGTGTACACAAGTTTGACATTTTGTATGACTTTGATGTTCATTTCACGCCTTGGTGACTAAAGTTAATATTTTGTGCGTCACTATTTGACTATATGTTTACGATTGAGTGCCCATTCTGTTTTTTCGTGCATAGAACAGGGTGACATTTCTAGTTTTCTTGACCTAACTTCATGCCTGAACGATTACGGTTCCAGGCCTTATTTCATCCCTGGTTGATACAGGTTTCTGACCTAATTTTACGCTTGAATAATAAGGGTTAAGTCCGTTCTGTTGGCTCATAGTGCTTTTTATGTTTACCCTTGACACAATTTGTTCTTAACGTTTTACTAGATAAGATTTTCATTGACAATTGATGTACGCGCGTGGTTGTTCAAATGGTAGAATGAAGTGCATTTATCAATTTTTAAGATGTAATTCAATTCTCAAGACTTCTTATATCATGAGGAAAGTGGGAAGGTTGAGGTCTCAATAACCGGTTTAACCACATCGCCTGGTTTTGTGCTGGCTGACCGTTCACAGTTGATCCATATGAATAACTAGTTTTAAGGATTGTTATGACGTCAATTTATTTCCTTTTAGCTTTGGTGTTGAATTGTTTGATGTTAGTTTTGCCAATGCCTCTCGTTCTGTTGATCTCACACCCCCTGGCCTTTTTTAAAGATTGTTTTTTGTTAATTGATATTAACGGTTAGTTGTCAAGCTTGGTAATAATGAGGAAACATATGTTGCGGGGAGGGTTTGAACATAGATATTATGACAACATTTTAGATAATTTCTTGTTTATGAAATTAAAGACCTAGAAAAGAATATGTATATTAATCTTGGTGCGTGGATAATTAATTCAATGCATGGCCCTGTGATCAAAAATAGGTTACGCCTTTTTGGCGTTTTAAAATCACACTCATGAGTTCAAATTAAGTATATCTGCATAGTAATTTGAACTTCGAAAATTGGCGTGACTTTGGCAGAAATACGTCACAAATGAGATTCTATAGACCTGCAAATTCACTATTGTATCTAGGTCGACCCTGTGTTCAAGAATATGGGCACGCCTAGGGAACATATTTTAGTATACATGTATACACCGCCATTCAAACGCTACTTTATGAAAAATTGTAAAGTCAAGTAAAGGGTACATGTACTGCTCATTCAATATCTTAACGAGATATTTAAATTTGTGTCTTGTTTCGCCCTATCGTCTAAATTTATTCTATGCGCGGTGTAAATTTCAGTACAGCTTTACTTTGCGAATAAACTTGACTGTGACCTTGATGACTTTGAAGTTTTTACCTCGGAGAATACATAATTATTATTTTTATATTTATGGTCAGTACTTTCACAATAAACACACAATTTAAACATAATATTGGCTGTGACCCCTCCGTGACACCAAAAATATATATCTCAATGACCAAATTCAACTCCCGATCCTCAAATTGTATTGGCTCATTTGATATGATCACATAAACATACAAGAAAACATTGATGCAAAGCATCAAAATCGCCGGGAAAACTTAAGTTTATTAATTTAAGAAAATGTTTCTTCTTGAATTAAATTTCTATATTTCGGGTCCAGACTTCGAAAAGCATTGTTTTCTATGATCAATATTAGAACTTATGCAAACATTATTGTCACTTCAATAGTTGATTAAGTTAAAGATATATTCGCCAATTTTCCCCTTTTTGATTGTGCATATGGCGCCTGAATCCTCAGCCTTATTTGTTGAACAAACATGAATTAAAGTTCACCTTGAATGGTGCCCATCGAATGCTCAAATAATCTTGAGAAGTTGAAAAGTTGATACAATGATATATATAATAGTAAACATCAACCTCAAAGAGTTTGATATTGTCCGAAGAGAGTTCAATAGGTCAGTGGGGTTAATAAGGCTATACCAACCCCGAATAAGGTAGTAAGCAATGCTGAATACATAACATAACTGTACACTTAGTCTGGTTACATATTGTAGTAGCATATTCTACGTATTGATTTACATTCAGAACAACATATACTTGTATTTGACGCGACTTTTCTGTGCACAGAACTTTTTATGAATTACTGTTGTTAAAATTGACTTACTGAAGAATAAAAATCACAAGATTTGCCTACAATTCATGTGATTTTATGTTGTTATTACTAGGTTTGTTTAACAGCCAACACGCACGAGTTACATAATATATTCATAAATTGAATACCCTTCGAAGACCCAATGTTGACGGTCATTATTACCCTTATGCTTTTGAAATGTCCAATTAAACTTTTTATTGAAAGGCACACAGTAAGGCTTTTTGACTACAAAATGTAAACCTGACCTACCCCAAAGTAGGCTGTGTTCATTGTAAGTTTATTCATGTGTCCAAGTTACTCTATTCGACCAAAATCAAACCACAATGTTTGGTTCTCAATGGCTAAGGTTATCTTTTATGCTCAACATACGTGTTAACACATTACTACAGAAATACATAAATACACTGCACACGTTTCTCGAAAACAGCAGTAAGAATAAAAAATTGTAATCAAATTTGCATATTACAGTTAAAAAATTATATTTATATTTTATCAATATGACTTATCATTAAAACATAAAAATAAAAAAAGAATACTGCAGAAGTCGGGGATCAAACATGTACACTCTTTGTTAATTTATAGTGTAAATAACCAATGTCTTCAATTCAGACACATTGGATAAATAACAATATTTATGTTACATTGTTTAACAAAGTGAAACTGCTGTAACTTGTAGTTAAACCATTGTATACCCTCTTCAAACTCAGGATGTAAAATGCGAACTGCTCCCCATCTCCATGTGCATATCTCAAATCAATTAAAAATATATTCGCAGGCTCCAAAAAACCAAAGAAAATCTCTACCTTTCTACCTTATATTTGTCTTGATGTAACCCTTTACAGACATACATGTTGTTGGTCTTTTGATTATATTTGGTATAAAGATAGCCAGTACTAAATAAAATAATCCATGTCAAGTCATTAGATCTTCACTATAAAAGGGTGTTAAATTGTAACTCGAAATCAATTTTATTTTCGAATTTCGTAATTTAGCTGAAGTCACTAAGTAGGCATTTTTCAAGTGTTAACAATAATCTGTTATCCTATTTAGATTATGTAACCATATCCTATGTTATTAAATCATGTAATATATGTTGATTTAAACCCATCAGAAAGACCGAAGATGTCACGCATTAACCAGCTCTAGTACATATTTCCGTTGTTGTTAAGATGACCTTGACCATTGAGCTTAGAAATCCAAGGTCCATTCTTTCAAGATGAAGCACACTATTTTAAGTTAATATCACAACTAATACATGTGAAACGAGCTCAAGTACATTTTATATTTTTACAACAGCGACCTTTCACTAGTAAACTCTAATATTAAAAGGGTAACTTTGGAAATATAGAAATATACAGCAATCGGCTTTAATTCAATGCAAGGAATTAATTGAGGCTATCGTGTCGGAAAAGAATTCCAGTAAATATTTTAAAAACATTTATATAAAAGTGCCATTGAAAAATATAGCTATGCACATAAAATCAATTAAGTTGATTCTGTCTTGCGTTCCAATGAATATACACATTTTAGATAAATTCCAATCAATAAAAATACGAAAATTGATTTTACTAGTAGAAATTTGTGATAAAAATATGGTGCATAAACGAATTCATCTACAGACTAACGGACATGCACCATATATATGTAGAGCATTCGCCTCCTAAACCGATCGGCGTGGGTTTGATTTCTTGCCGCGTCACAACTTAGACGTTTAAATTAGGTGATCTTATCGCTCCGTGCTATGTGTGATCATCTTTATAGGGTAGCAGGAGGACTGGGTGGCTCAGTGTAATGTGAACGTGACCGAGTTAAGTATCATGTCAAAGGGCCAGCGTCGTGATATTTCAGTGAAACCGCATTAAAAAGTCGCTATTAGTGTGAAATGTCACAAGCAAAAACCGTCTCGATATGACATAAACATGAGATAAAGGGGCGTCAAACCTCAATGCAACAAACACACATCTTCAGACGAACAGACGGCGCCAACGCTATGTCCCTATTGTAGTACGTGCCGGTTTTGGTGAGTAATAATACGCTAGGTTTTACCTCTACCAGACGTTTTTTACATGTTCCAGGTTACAGTGCAAACAAATCTAAAATTAAATTTACTGTAGTTAATCGCAGCATTCTGGATTGTGTTGTTAACTGTACATAATTTTTATCTCAGGTTAGATATTACAAGAGCTTAATTTTTAACGTTTAATTTACATCCATCAATTAAAACTGACAGCTATATATACTTATAAAAACTTAAACAAATAGCGTTTCAGCTGTCTATACATACACATTTGTAATTATTATCCTGAATTTTACACCTTCTTCAAAACGTTTGTCTTAAAAATTCACAATCAACTTGCAATTATTCACTTAGTTTTTAGTAACAAGCACAAGATAAATATAACACATGACAGACATACATACAACTGTGTACATTTCTGTATTGATCATTTTCACCATGCAAGAAGTTTAATGATAACAGGCATTAAAGGAGATGTCTGCCAACTGCTCCTAAACAGTAGGTTTATGAGAATAAAATGTTCAGAACATTTTCATTTACTTGAACAAAATCTATAATACAAGATGTCCTTCAGCATGTTTTCAATGTATTTAAAACTTCAATTTGAGATTCATATAATTTCAATCAGATAGTTTATGTTAACGTTTGCCCGCATTAAACATGATGATGTCATATTAATGTTTTTTTCTGTAAATAAGTGTATTCTATTTCTGTAGAATGTATTCTATACGGTGATGATATGATACAATTTCAATCAAGACAACTCAAACAATATGAGTGTTATACCCCGGTCACGTGACTTGTGTATAGGTTATGAACTATACCCCCATCTATAACATTACTATAATGGAACACTTGAAGCAATGGTTTGAAGGGCGATAACACTTTTATCTGCTAGTCTATCATTAGATATTACCCTCGTCTTTTTCTTGTCTATGGCTATAAAGTATATTACGTGTGTCTAGTGATGACTTTATTGGTATGTGCAAAGTATATGAACATATATGTGTGGCTATACTCATGAATTAATATATATGTTGTTAACCTATATTAGGTTTTTCTGTGTTGCAATACAAGTTTTCATGTGCTGCTATACTCTTTAACACTTCAATATGTGTCCTCCTGAAAAATTGTAAGAATACATACACATCCTGTGGGGTCCGTAATGCTAGTTAGCGTCAAGAGAGTATTTGCAGACAAAAGCTATATGTTGGGCATCAAGGGAGAGAGTATTGATAACAGTTGCCTTCATGAGACAACCATAGACTCTCAGGAACATTTAGAATACGTAGAAACAAGCTGGATAAAAGAATACTAATATTTGAATACACTAGACACTAAAAACAACATAAATATTTAGCGACAAGAGACTGTCGTCAAGGGCTACAAGGGGTACACTGTTTGAATAATTGCCGACAGAAAAAAAACCCGAGAATCCGGTTGCATATTGAAATGTGTAATCCAAATTTGTGTGTGCAGATAAAGTCTTATAAACTGCATCTGTATGTACTTAATGTAAATGTGCACGTCACATTAAAATATACTGTATGATCTTCAAATAAGAAGTGGCAACCATTTTTTAAAATATGATTACAGGATTCTCATTCATATATAATAACATGTTATTAGGTGACACTGTCAGTGACAGTGGAAATGCAATGCATCCTCAATTTGAATTTAAAAATATTCTACGACACGCCCCCTCTCTGACCCTAACCAAGAATCATACATGCGTGACTTTGTTGTAACCTTTTTAATATGTACATCATTACCTTGTGAGAGCATAAACGCATTATGTTACGTTCACAATTAGTTAATTGGCTTTAAAATTATAAATAGCTAATAGTTTCCTGAAAAAACATAATATAAACAGTCCCTTTTCTTGTAAAAACACTCTTTCACCGAGCTCCTTAAAAATCGACGTGCTTACACACTGTTGTTTTGGAAACAGACATTTTTACAACACATCGTTTCAGATTTTGATTTGTAGATTTTTACCTTACATTTCGACGATAAGATGGCGAGAAGAAGAAGATTAACACTAAATTTTGAGACACGAGAATGGCAAGAATATATATTTAGATTACATTTCAAGACAGGGAGGCTTCCACTGACGTTATATCATTCGAAGGACGTGCGCGCCTACTTAACTAACTGACGGCATCCTTAAAACGGGTGGTATGAACTATCTTTCGTTGTACGAGACGGATAAATGGCGAGAGATGAATTTACCTTACAAACATTTCGAGGGACGCTCTCCTACCTCACTGACATTATCACTTTAAAAAAACAACAGTGGTATATATATATATATATCTTCTTCTACGGACAAAAAAAAACTTAGAATAAATGCTTAATATGAGTGTGTGTTACGGTAAAAAACGTTAATTAATTAATTAACCCCCCCCCCCACCCCCACCGCCACATGTTATAATATATATATAAATTTTTTATGTCTCTCATATAGTTGTACCAATCATTTGTAGTCACCTTTTCATTATTGATATGTTTATATTTCTATTGTTCCATGATTCCCATGCAGTGATGTATTGTTTACAAAACATGTCATTGCAGCATGTCAAATTAAACAAAAACATTTGAAATCTAACTGACGTGTTTATTTTTTATTTTGATTGTCTGCGTATGTTACACTGTCAATATAGTGTTGTTTTGCTGCTGCTGCTGTGATGCAGGTGTGTGACCCAGCTTTATAAGCGTGATTTAAAATTTGTCACTCCGAACATTAACATATTGTGGTTATTATAATATGTATGTAGAATTCCATGGGTTTTTTGAAAGTATTTTTCAGTTTTTGATTGTTCATAAAAATCTAAGGTCAAAGGTGTTTTAATGTCTGTGTTTGTGATATTCCCGACTGTCTGGTGCGGTGTTTTAATGCCAATTTATATGCGGTTTTTTTTCTTACTGTATAAGCCTGATGGGGTGTTATAATGGCCTGTTTGTTGTAGTTTTCTCTTACCTGTATATGGCTGGTGCGGTGTTTAAATGCTTGTTTGTGGCTTTTTTGTTTCTTACATGTATATATCCGGTGAATTGTTTGTAATGGCCTGTTTGTGTTTTTTTTGTTTCTTACATGTATATCTCCGGTGAAGTGTTTGTAATGGCCTGTTTGTGGTTTTTGTTTCTTACCTGTATAAGGCCGGTGCGGTGTTTGTAATGCCTGGTTATGATTGTCCTGACTGTGTTATATGGCTAATGAAGTGTTTTGATGCCTGTTTGTGGGGTGTCCTTACCTGTATATGCCTGGTGCAGGAAAACCACAAACAGGCCCATTAAAACACCACATCAGACATATATATATATATATATACATTCAGGAAAATCGCAAACAGACATTGGTGATCATTTTTGCCGGAATTTGGTGAAACTATGTAACGCTTAGTCTTTGACTAAACTGGATATATATATATATATATATAACAAGTGTTTCCCTATATAATGTTCCTGACCTCTTTGAGTTAGAAAAACAGTATGAATAAAAATCAACAGAACGAGAGAGGCATTGACAAACAATAACCGCGTCAAAAAAAAACAATGAAGCGTCGGCATAAAAAGACAGTCATATTCAACCAAAATCATAGATACAATCTGAGTATGTCTAGTGGGAGGGTGTATAAATCGCACTAAGACTATGGGGGGGGGGGGGGGGGGGGTAAAAGATAAT